>JABCKO010015913.1:0-32680 GCA_018855915.1 Tephrocybe sp. NHM501043
GTTGCTGATAATGATGTGTTCAAGAGATAAAAATAGGCTGATGATAATCATCTTATGGGGCGAACTCTCCGATCGAAGTGACCTTGTCAACACCCTTCATGGCACCTCCTACAGACATCGAGGACGTCCTGAAGGACGAGATCAAGTGCGCCCCTGCAATTACATTCCGATTTTAAGCTGACAGTGTTTCTACTGGCAGAGAATGGTACTTTCGTACGCTCAGCGCTAGACCTGTTACTTGAATGGACAAAACATTTATTGATATTTCCAGATATTTACTTTCACCAGAAGAACTCTTCTGCTCACCATGCCGCACTCGAGTTGAGGGATGCTGTCTTGCGCTTACGTCGTGATGGCGCCTTTGTTGCAGTTCCGCTTTTCCGAGTCAATACTGACCCTATGGGGCCACACCCAATAGGTATGTACAGACCTGTGTTCAAGCACTATGGGTTGTTTTGAATCTTCACTAGGCTCGTACGAGATTTGGGTGCCTTCGGAGACCTTCTCGTCTGTGTTTTCGTACCTGTGCATGCATCGTGGCGACCTAAGGTAAACATCGTCGTTGACACAGTTGGGCGTAGAAGACTGAAAACAGGGAAGCGTCCTCGTCCATCCTTTGACCCGTAATCAAGTGAGTGCAAGTCCTCATTTACCAAGATGTTTTGATGTCAACCATTTTGCGACAGAGAACGTGCGTCGTGATATATGACGGCGAAGTGTCATCTAATTTGTTATTTATAGTGACCACGAGTTTCGCAACGCTTGGATTGGCCCCTCCTTTGCCCTTGACCTCTCCACTCTGCCTCTCAGGTCTGACGAAATCCCCCTCCAATATCCAAGCCTCAGTAAGTCGCTACCGAGTGGTGCTGTCTTGTCAATAACCAGGATGACGTAGACTTGGGTTACTCGTCGAAGGCACCGCAGTTTACTCTCGAAGAACGCCGTAAGCTCGGCGCGAATATCGAGTATCTCCTCAAAGGGGAGAAGGAGGCCGCGCGGGCACCACCTCGATAACTTTGACTCGAATGGTATTAGGCAACTTGTCGCGATGCATCTCAAATAACCCGTCGCTGTGTTAATGTGTTGTTAGATGTGGCAACCATCTACCATCTATTGACGATGTACTTATCTGCAAATCATCCTTGACATTCAGGCTTCGTACAGACACGTTTGGCCATATTTACAGTGCAGCTGTGTCCCACTTTTGACCTTGACTACTGAACGTCACCCTCAGACGAGCGTCTAAAGTGACTCATCATGGAATTTCGGGATCTAAATATTGCAAGCAGTTCATCACCCATGTAGCTAGTTTAAATACGTAAGTTGATATCAGGCGACGATTAGCAGCTGCAACTCCTCCATCTCCCCATTCAAGTTCAACATGGCTCCAGCTACTCAGGACGTGCACGAAAGCCGCATTAAATTACCCGGTTTTGGGCTACGGTTAGATTACAACCTTGGCAACGGACATCAGCTCTTCATCAATGCGCTGGACAATGAGGACCTTGGTTCTGGGCGGGCTCAGTGAGTAGCCTTGACTAGGCCTGATTATCACAAACTTGACTAACTCGAGGTGACGAGATTACCGCTGACGACGCTACGAGAGTTCGAGATGTTGCATTCATGAATGTGGTGACAGATAAACCAAATTGGCACGAGAAGGTAGATTTTTGGTTTATGATGATTCGTTCCTTGTTGATCTTCGCGTATTCCAGGTATTCAACGACAGCATAACCTCTAGATGGATGGAAGAGGCTCTCTCTGAAAACGTGGACATCACCAACGTCATGATCAATTGGTGTATCTCAAGAACTTCGGTACAAGACCAAAGAATTTCTCAGGACGGGGGCCGTCAGTGTCTCGTAAAGTCCGATTGTGCAATGCCCAAGGATCTCCAAGAGGCACTTAAAGCTGCCGTTGCACTCCTCGAACAGGTTCCAGACCATTTGAAGGACTGGCACCCTGGTTCAGACAATTTGGTTCTCGATCTTGTGCATCCTTCACTGTTCCCTTTGATCTACGGGCGTACTCGCATCCTTCCTGATGACACGATTGGACTGAAGGATTGTGTTAAACGCAGTGGTGAAGGGATTGTAGTCCCTGTGCCCCCAGAGAGCGAGAACGGTATCAAAGACCAAACCCTCAAGCATTCATGGCAGAGGTCAAAACCAACTGCACCGTTTAGTAGGAAATTTCAATGATTGCCCTGTGATGTAGATATCAATGACCCTGCTCGCGTCAGGTGAGTCGGATAATTTTGACCGACAACTTATGGTTTATCTTATCCTATGATGCCAGAATCAAGAGTTACATCAACAACCTTCACCCTCAAACGCATACAGCCCTCTACTCTGTCATTGAAGAAATCATATTCCGCACTATTCCTTTATGGAACATGTCACTGAGGCCCTTAAAAGATCCCAAATTCAGATACAAACGCATCGCCTACACTGATTGTGAATACGATCCGGGTCCTATATTTTGACTCAAATTTAACTGCAGGGGCCACGAAAGTGAAGATGATTCATGGAACGATGGGATGAATGGTTGGAAGCCAATCGGGTTGTCATTCAGCCGGAGCCAGGGCCCTTTGAGCCTCCCGTTTACAATGACAATCTCTCAGGAGACGCTCTCGAGACCATGACAGCAGCTGCTGTCGATTTACAAAGAGACTACGGAAGTAATGGCCTCCAAATTATTGTGAAGCTCGCAAACATACACCTCACCCCTGAGCAACCACTCTACAAAGGCGGATCTTGACATGTCGAAGGTCAATTGGTAAGCTCTCGATATTTTGTTGTTACATAGGGATGTCCTGACACTATTTCCGAATGAGCACATATGCGCATCTGCAATTTATTATTATGATAGTGAAAACATCACCACCAGTAGGCTGGCCTTTCGTCAACAGTTCCAAGTGTTTCCGCCTATCAACTATCCAAAGAACCAACATGACTGGCTGGAAGACGTATCTGGGTGCCAACCATGCAGTCCAGGGGTCCAGAACTCTGGGATTGTCAACACACCTGAAGGTCGTCTTCTCACTTGGCCCAATGTTCTACAACACCAGGTCCGGCCATTTGAATTAGACAATCCTCAGAAGCCAGGACATCGCAAAATCCTTGCACTCTTCCTCATTGACCCCAGTATCTGTATAACCTCTACAGCAAATGTGCCCTGCCAGCAGTGTGATTGGTGGGGTGAAGAATTGCGATGCATCCCAATCCCAAAACTTCCAGTAGAGCTGCAGGACGAGATCTTTAAAATAGTAGATGAGCTTCCAATCAAGTTCCCGATCGGCCTGAATGAGGCGAAAGAGATGCGGCTTGAATTCATGGATGAGAGATCAAGCTTTGTGCATCGCAACAATCAGGTGTTCTACCAGCATACCTTCAATCTTTGCGAACATTGAAGTCGTTAACGATGTAAATAGTACTAGAGTGAAGAATGTTACACTTGCCTGATATTACCATTGACCCTGACAAGAGTTGAATTCAAAGCAGTTTCAATGGGTCATCAGCACTGGTGTGTTTGAAATCATGGTAGACTTGTCGCAGCCGACTCATGTTCCTACCTCTGCATGCATCGTGACAACCACCTTTGAAGGTGAACATCGTCATCGGCTCAGTTGGCTGTAGAAGACTGAAAGCAGGGCAACAGCATCCTCGTCCATCCTTTGATACTTTGACCACAGTCCACGAAATGTAAAACCTCATTTGCTGAGGACTTTTGTTTGATGTTGGCCGTTTTGCGACAGAGAGGGTGGGTAGTGGTGTAACTTACATTGAAGTCAAAGACCCCCACACGGCGCTCTCACAATGCCGCAGAACATTGCTAGATAGACTTGACATGTGTGTGTGTCGTGCATTATTGTGGCGCAATCCTTTTCTCTATTTGTGTTACATAGTCACATAGTATCAATCGATCTTAGCTCCAATAGCCAACTGGAAGAGTGTGGCGAAGTTGCTCACTGAACGCATGTCCTTAGACCTGAGCACTTTGGGAGGGAGTTCTGGCATTTGGGGTCACCACCACCTGGCGTTCACCTCCATTTGGGGAAAGAGTTCTTTCATTTTGGTCAACGCTAACTACCTCCTCTGTTATAACCAACCTGTGCCATTTGGACCCAAGACCTGTCACCGCCAACCATCCAGCCTCATGCTTGGTAATGCATGCTGCCCTGCTGGCCGACGTCCCAGTCGTCGAGGGTCACACAATGTAAACATTCCATTATGAAACAGCTATCTTCAGATTCTACAACCGACCTTAGCTCAGCTGGAAGAGCGTGAGACTGTAACGGTTATGTGATATCTCAATGTCGCCTGTTCGAGCCAGGCAGGTCGGAGTGTTTTTGGCTACCAGTGTTGTGATAACTAACACATGTCAAAATTCCTCCTAACATTTGTTGTAGCGTTTCAATTACTTAGCATCTGAATCATAGTCACTCATGGACGTTTGAATGCTCTTTCATGGGCTTCACAAGAATCTTGATATTTAATGTCTCAATTTCGGCTATTGATGCCTATGTTGTGTGATTGGGGCACTTCCTCTGCTTGCTACCTTCTGGGTGTCAATGATTTTTGACTCTATAACATTTCTGCTACTCGCCCAAGGACTGGCATCTCACTATTGTTTGTATTTCTGTGTATATTCTAGTAATCATCCATTATCAACATTCTCTGAGTATGCAGCGTACATCCGATTCCCAAGCTCCGAAGTCCGACCGACGCACCGCTGAATCCGAAACTATTCCGACGTGAACCACTGACTGTTCACTCAAGGATTTGGCGATGGAGTCATTGTATGTCACCAACATTCAGCTTTTCTGCAACTGCCTAGCCAATTCCTGTTTCCAAAATAATGTCTTCTAGACGCCATGGGCCTCCGTGTACCATCGTTATCAAGCTAGGTATGTCTGTGGCTGCTTTGCTTCACACTCGTGCTTCATTTCTCTTAGGAACCTCATCTATCGTCCATGAAACCACCCATCAACCACTCCTTTCGACACTGTCATCTGTTGTGGAGACTGTCGTGCATCTTCGATCGCAAGGCCACAAGGTCGTTCTTGTCAGCTCTGGTGCGATCGGCGTCGGTCTGAAACGCATGGAAATGGCGTCGCGTCCTAAAAGCTTGTCTGGGAAACAGGCGCGTTCCAATCGACTTGTGCATTGGTAGATCGCGACATCTGATTTTGCATCCCCAAGGCTCTTGCTGCCATCGGCCAAGGGAGGCTGATCGCGCTCTACGACAATCTTTTTGGTCAGTTGGGACAACCGATCGCGCAAGTGCTACTTACGCGTGGCGACATTTCGGATGTGTGTCGACGACTGTGGTACTCCTCAAAATTCCACTGACATACGCGATGGCAGCGCACGCGATATCTCAACGCCGTCAACACGTTCAAGGAGCTTCTGTCGATGGGCGTCGTCCCCATTGTCAACGAAAACGACACCGTGTCAGTTAGCGTAAGTTGAATCTGAGGTTTATAGTGAAGTCGTACCTGATTATGCGGCTCCAGGAAATCAAATTTGGCGACAATGACACCCTCTCTGCAATCACCTCGTCTATGATTCACGCCGACTACCTCTTCCTTCTCACAGATGTCGATGGTCTATACACTTCAAACCCTAGGAAGGACCCTAACGCGAAGCAGATCGAAGTTGTCGATTCGATATCCGCCATTCGGTCCGAAGGTGAATGATTGATCTTAGTTAATGAACTTCTTTACCGGGCCTCATACATCTTCCTCAAGTTAGCACGACGACACTTGGATCGAGCCTCGGTACAGGCGGAATGGAAACAAAAATCATCGCAGCTGAAATAGCAACTGCGGCCGGTGTCACCACCGTCATCCTGTCCAGCAAAAGACCAGAAAATATATTTGGTATCATCCAATATTATGATCGCAGCTCGTCAAAGACGCCGTACGATGGCGTCGGCCTATCTCACTCGAGGCCGGAAAGTGCAACCCCAAGTCGTAGTTCATCGCCCACCCCCCTGATCCGTCCGCCGCACACGGTCTTCACAGCAAACTCCGTTCCCATGCGCGATCTCAAGTCATGGACCACACACACACTTTTCCCATCAGGGAGTGTCGTCATCGACACCGGCGCACACCATGTTCTCTCCCGGCGAGAATCAGGTGGGCGCCTCCTTGCTGCCGGAGTCATCGGGGTCATGGGCGCGTTTGCTTCTGGGCAAGCAGTTCGGATCGTGATCCGACGTCAGCCTGAAGGAGCCACCTCCGCTGGGGATGCTGAGACGGACGCCAAGGCGGCGGTAGCTTATACAAAAGGGTTAGAGAGCACGACACCCACACCAGATGTGCTCTCGCGGTCGTCGAGCTTTGCTGCACTTGGTGAGGTGCTCAAGACGCCGGCAGAGGAGGAGATCACTGAGAGCGAAGTCGTGGAGGTTGGCCGTGGCCTTGCTAATTACAATTCAGCCCAGATATTACGGGTCAAGGGGCTAAACAGGCGAGTTGGCTCTTCTCCTGACCCCGTCTTGTGATCACTAAAAACGGCTGGAACAGTTCATACCTTCCACAAATCCTGGGATATGCTGACTCAGAGTACGTGGTGGAGAATATTTCCATTAGAGTACTTCCTTCGTGATAGAACCATGCCTCGAGCCAGCGCCTCCAATGTATTTATCTATACGTAAACGCTCAGAAAGACAACAACGTTCGTGTGACGAGCCAATAGGTACTAGTCAGTGTTGAACTGTTCGATCAAGCTCGGACAAAGTACCTCCATCGAGCGGTGGCTGTGAAAAATATTTAGACCAAACAGATTTCGGATAATTTTTCTCAACCACCCTCTACTCCCCCTCCCTTGCTTTTGTTTCTCTCTTGTCTATGCAGTAACCTATCAGCCACATATTTATTGCGACCATGTACCACAACAACTCTATCCGGATCCTTGCGGGTTTGTGCAGCTCTTTCAGCCTCAAAGCAGCCCCTAATTGTCTTCGTTGCTTTAGGGAATAGCCACCCTGAGCTCGCCCAAGCCGTGGCCGAGCGGTGAGCTGCCTCTCCATGAGTTGCAGCTAAAAGAACAGTCCATGGACTAGTGATTCTTCACACTACCAGGCTCAATGTGCCCCTCGTGCCTGTCACCGTCAAGAAATTCTCCAACGGCGAGATCAACGTAAAGATCTCGGAGTCGGTGCGCGACGAGGATGTATTCATCATCCAATCCGGGTGCAGCGACGTCAACGACAACTTTATGGAGCTTCTTATCCTTATATCGGCCTGCAAGACCGCCTCGGCACGGAGGATCACCGCTGTCATCCCGTGTTTCCCCTATGCACGAATGGACAAGAAGGACAAGTCTCGTGCACCGATCACCGCGAAGCTCGTAGCGAATATGCTCACCGTGGCCGGCTGTGACCACGTCATTACAATGGACCTCCACGCAAGCCAGATCCAGGGGTTCTTTGATATACCGGTGGACAATTTGTTTTCTGAGCCACTGATGATCTCGTATATCAAGCGCTCGGTACCCGATTGGAGGAATTGCATTATCGTCAGCCCAGACGCCGGAGGTGCAAAGCGGTGAGCAGTTATTACTTGTTTGAACTATGTTTCATCTACGGCTTCTGACACTGGGCAAGGGTTACTGCTATTGCTGACAAACTCAACGTCGAATTTGCGCTTATTCACCGAGGACGGGACGGCAAGTCGGAGTCAGCGCCAGAAAGGATGGAAATTCTTGTTGGCGATGTCAAGGATAAAGTGGGTCTGTCCGGATGTTATCATACCTTTGGGCTCATTCTTCCCATTAGGTTGCCGTCCTTGTCGACGATATGATCGATACTGGCAAAACACTTACGCTCGCAGCCCGGACACTGACAGAAAAAGGCGCGAAATCCGTGCACGCGCTAATCTCTCATGGTAACATCTCCGTCCCACGTGTCCCTTACACTACTCATTACTTCCTCCAGGCCTTCTATCTGAAACGAACATGGCGTTGATCCAAGAACTACCCATCCACGAGCTCGTGGTGCGTTTCCATCTCTTGTATTCACGTGCCTACACCATACTCACGTCATCGACTAAACAGGTCACCAACACCATCCCACAAAATCAGCACGCCAGCGCTTGCTCTAAGCTGGTCACAATAGACATCAGCCCCACTATCGCGGAGAGTATCCGCAGAACCCACAACGGCGAGAGCATCAGCTTGCTCTTTGGAGAGTGGGCCGAGACGGGCAACATTGCTGTCCTCTAGCTTTCCCGACTTTGTATCATTATGCATCTATCTGGACATCAAACATCGCTGTACTTAGAACACCTTTTAGACAACAATATCAACAACACGCGCGCCGCATGACCATGTAAAACACGTTCTTCGTTCTTTTCATTTTTTTGGTGGGGTGCTGCCAAAGTGGTGGCAAGTGAATAACTAAAATGTACATAGATTTCCCTTGGTCGTGGTCGGACGATACGGAGTTCGGACATTTAGGGGGCATGTGGTACGACAAGAATTGGTCGTCAAAGTAGCACTCCCCGGAATTCCTTTGAGCCTTGCAAATATTATGTGCTGATAATGGCTCCGTTCCTGCTTGCGTTTGAACAAGGAATTGAGATGATGGAACTCCCTCTGGTCGTCTGCATTTATTGGAAATGCGAGCGATCTTGTTTCATTGTATGCGTCTTTCACCGCCTTCACATCAGCTGAATGACGTCTTTTTACGCTGCAGATCCTGAATTCGCGATCTGAACACAGGCTTGCTTTGGGCCTAGTAAATTTGTGGCTTATTGCAAAGTCTTCAACATATTTCTCTTGTCAATTTTTGTCTGATACCCATTTCTTCAACTGTTTGCATCCGTCCAACGGAGCCATTCGAGGCGAGGTGTGTTGGTTATACTTGGTTGTTTCAAGGCCTTCAAGAGGTTAATTAACATATCCTGGAACCAATCCGATAATCTCATTCGATCTCATTCAATACTACAAAGACATTCACATATGCAATCGTCTCTGGTGCTACGAAGCTGCTAGTGCAAGTATTGATTCGTTCAACATATATAACTTCAAGCCTCCGACGCTATCTTAATTTCTCAGTTAGCAACACACGACAAAGAGGTCGTGATATCGTTAAAGCCGACGATCGAAAGGTCGGGAATATTTCCGCCAACAAAGAGATTACGTCCGCCACAGTTAATGTCACTAGTGAATTATGTGCAATCGGTCAGGGGACGCTGTGTGAACGGTCCAAGCGGCACTTACTCAAACAAAGTGCACTGAATCCCTGCGATGGCTAAGGCAGAAGAAATGCTGTCCTGCAATAATCCACCTCCGCCGGGGCCACTAATTGTTGGCAAATTGATGCAACCGGTAGGAACGGCGGTGTCCGTAATGAAAAAGCAGCTCCCAAAGTTAGGATCGATGCATACTTCGACGACGTTGATGACGTTGGGAGCAGGCTATCTCACGGTCAGCAGTCTGTGCCATCCTCTTAATATGACGGAAAGAAATTTACCATAACATCACCTTTCCCGTGAGCTTCAACAGCAACGGTCGACGCCGTAGTAGACTCCGCCATGGGGCGGGCAGTAACTGCTGCAGCGAATGTGCAAAAAACGACGAGGGCGAAGGAAGAGAGCTTAGGGAACATGTTGTGAAGAACTAGTATGTAAAAAATACCTGGTCTGTTAGAGATAGTAAGGACACTCTTTCTTTTTCCTCTTTATACACTAACGAATAGCTTCTATGCATGATCACTATGCTGATTTTCCGGCAGTGTCGCGAGAAAAACACGTACTGTTTCGATTGACCAGTCCTTTCGATTGAGAGCGCCACACTGCCGGGATGCTTCGCAACAGCTCGTGACCTAGTTCCTGACTCGAGATCAGTCTAGGTCCATCTTTGACCTCGCATTCTTCGAATCTAAGTATGACCAACGCTGCCAAGCCTAACACCTGGTCTGTAAGATATACTCTTAACTGTCAGAATTTGAGCACACAATATAATCCTGAATTGGAGATGATCGTAGGGGAGCATATATCTTTACGATAGAGTCGAGTGCTTTGCGCCACTACATCCTAATGTTTGCCTATACTACGCACTTTGCATTCGAGGCCCTTTCTCATATGTTACATTAATCATATTTAGTTCGAAGTTCAACGACTCACTCAAAGGCGCGCCTCTCGGATCTGGACGATTGAACAAACACACAACAGTGGACACGAACCAGCTGAAGGTCCACACATTGTCATCCAAGGTTTGTCAATATTTGTAGCTCTCCAATATAACTCTCTTCTCAATTGATCCTATGTACTCACTGATATAATCCAGGCGTCGATTCAAATAATATCCCTCCAACTTCTGCACAAGAAATAGGAGGCCTTTCTCGACGGCCTGCAGGAAAAGCGTGTGGCATGTGTAGGGGGGTTATTTTTGAGATGTCGTTGGGAAATGTTGTAGAACACCTGATCTATTGACATGCCCGTCCGCAGACCTTCTCAACATCGTGGAAATTCTCGCAGAAAACATTTTCCCCGTTCAGTGAAACATTTAACATTCAAATTCCTGAAATCCCACCACTGTCTGCCAGGCGACTATTCCGCGGAACACGCTATGTTTGGAAAAAAACCAACATAATATATAAAGCACAAACCTGATCTTAATTGAATGTTCATTTATTTATGGTCGACACATGTGGTGGTTTGACACACGGAGTTCCGACATTTTGGACTTTGTTGTTGTACTACAGAAGGGAAGGCCACAATTGATAGCGATGGAATACGAATCGAGTGTTAAAGTAGCACTCCCTGGAACTCCTTTCAGCCTTGCAAACCCCGAAGAATTGCGAATACTACGCACCAATAAACGGCTCGGTTCCCGCTTGCGCTTGAACTAGAAATTGAGATGATGGAACTCCTTGGTTGGACACCAAGGTAATCTAGCTCGGGTTAAAGGGCATTCGTTTCAAAAAATATGAGCACCGGCTAAGGAAGGGCTTGAGGTCAGAAATGAAGTCGGTCATCTCCGTAGGGATGAGAAGACTGTCCAAGTCGAGACGGTACCCTTGAAGAGCTTCCAAGTTACGCCATCGACACTTGAATGAATGAGCTCTCAGTAGTCTCGCGAGCTCAAACTTCGAAGGACATACCTCACTATTCCAATCTGAGAGGCAGCAGGTCCAGCATTTTCGAAATCAACTCAGAACAGTATTTAGAACATTGATGTCAAGCAAGGCGACTTACCCACCCCTTGTGCTGGGCCATACCATCCTGTGAATAACCTCATTAAGTCGATACAGTAAATCAGAAGGCAGAGATTACACTTCGAAAGTCGAGCTCGATGATGCACCACTTGAGCTAAGATCGGCTGACAGCCAGAGGTCGTACGAAACGTCAGCAACCAGCCCAGAGGAAGCCGCGCTGTACGTCCAAGACCGTGTCCAGGCAGAAGGAATGGATTTGATCGCAGCCAGAGGCTTGCCAAGGCCGACTCACAAATCAAGATTGGCATTTAGAATAGAGGTAGTGTGACCAAGAAGGTTGAAGATGATGAGCAGTTTGATGCAGGCACAGCTCACATTGAAGTTTCCTGCTACTGCTTTGGAAGTTGCCCAAACACGTAAATGGATCTCCACTCACCTCCAGCCCATGTTTATTCGCATGTCAAGTTCCCGTTCGTAGATGTTACTTGCGAGCTTTGGGATCCTATTGAATAGCTCGCCTGAGAGAGATTTACACATCGTCAACTAAGTACTGACCACTGGTTGCGGCGGCTTGTCCCCATAGATTGTTTTCGAGTATGAACCGACTGGCCCACGGTTTGTCAGCGGTAGAACAGCTTGGATGCGGTGATAGTAATTACCCGCCGGTCTACAAAAAATCAGAATGCATGTAGTACGAGGATACGAGCTAAACAAACCTCTGACTCGCGCAAATTGTCCTGTATTGTCCTGTTAGGACGGCTCTGCGCCTGTCGAGTGCGTGGGTTTGATTTACAGGCGTCGCATAACTGTTTCTGGGACGTTGATACAATGCGTGAGGATGTCATTGATTGCGTGTCACAAGCCTGGCGCGAAGGAGTGAAGGGGAATTCAAGACGACCCCAGATAAGGGAAGCTGTCCATCAAATTGGCAGTGAGGACACTAGATGAGCAGTGGTCTTGAGACTTTAAGAGGCTAAAAAAGGTCTGACGCATGGTATTCTTGTAATCTACGCATAAACAACTAGTGGTTAGAATATATCTAACATTGAACGCCTGCGAATAGTCAGCCTGACAAGCTGGCTGCAAAACAGTGACGAACCTTGAAATAACAAACAATAAAGAATGAAAACGGATCAAGTTAGAATCCTCTTTGAATTATACGAGGGGATGCCACCTAACATCTGTCAACTTGTGCGGAAAAGGAACCAGATACAATTCCTTACTGATCTCGACTCGCAAGCCCACGCTCGTATCCACGTTGTTCCGCCAAAGAAAGTTGCTTTGCAAGCTCCAGATCGCGTTCAAGCTGTGCGTCATCTTCTTCTGCAGTGCTACTTGATGAAGAAACGAAGGGAGCAACAACTGATCTAGCGGATGGGCGCTTGGGAAGAAGCGGAGGTAGCCTTCTTCCCTGGGGCTGCTGCTCCACAAGTGATCTCACGCCAGCGCCCTTATCAGTCTCTTCTTGAATTCTCGCGATCGTTTCCTCGTTCTCCTTCATGGTCTTTTGGATAATGTCCTTATATTTCCTCTGTCGCTGGCCAGTATTGCGCTGCGCGTCTTTGAACTTGCGGCAGACGTCTGCGCGTTCAGCAGCAGTGCTATGGTTGACCGCTTCCCGACCATCGTCTAGACGTGTGTCACGGATCTGATGGACTTGTCCTTTCCCCGTGGTGGTCTGCAGGCTCTTCCATGCACCATAGAAAGGATGTACCACGACACCAATGATCCCAGCAGCAGGTTTTGCAGTGACATTGACGACTGCCTCAAGACAAATAAGCGCTGAAAGGAATTGAATAGGTAACTTGACTCACAACTTCTCGCAGATCCTTTGATAGCGCCCAGAAAACCCTCTTTCTTTGCGCCTTCGACGGGCTCACGGACAAGCCCTGTTATTCCATCGTAATATCCATAAAATAAGCCCTGTTGCTCTTTTGTGAAAAGAAAGTCATGATGAGCCCGTCTACAGAGCATACCTTGCCAGCCTCCTTCACACCACTTACGAAACCGGTGACTTTGCCTGTATCGCGCACTTTCGACCCATACATCTTGGGGGCATTGTGAAAACCCTCGTGAACGGAGGCAACGATGGTAAAAAGTCCTGCAAAGCGTCCACGACAGTCAGGGTAACCCCTCTGGTGGGAAGTAGATCATTACAAACCTTGGGGGATAGCAGTCGTAGTACGGATGATGCCTTTCACGGGATTTCTAAGTAAAAAAATATAATCAGCGATGATATATGTATGGACCACAAGAGGTCAACTTACTGAAAGATTTCGCCAATGCTTGCATAATAGTGTGTAATTGTCCAGAAGATGGCGCCAGCACCGCCTGAGATGGGGTCAGCCACAGGCTTGCCACTATCATAGTCCTTGGTTCCTGGTATTTGTTATGGATAGGTGGTAGAATTTGTGCACCTAGGGTACTAACTGTGGATATCCAATGTGTTCATGTCAAGCTGCTCTGCGTCTGAAAGTACTTGCGCAGCAAACGCACTGAGTTTCAGACACTATATGAGAAGATAGTTATGAGGATGTCGGAGGTGGAGTTCTCAGAAAGTACGCACATGTTCAGTGGACCACCACACTGCCAATTTCGAAGGATCCAGGTCACATCTCATATTAAGCAGTGGTAAATGACGATAGAAACTTTCAACACCCTGTACCACACCGTCCTGAGATAAATGTCAGTGTCAAAGTCTCATTTGAAGAGTCGGTTGCAATGTAAGCACCTCACTGTGTATCTGTTCCGCCATTCGTTTTGCAGCCTCCTTTGCAGGAGGGCTGACAGCGTACCTGATAGCATCTCGTAAATTCCCGACATTGAGTTTCTTGTGCGGGATGGGTTCTGGGCCAGCACCCGTGTTGTGAATCATTGCACCTATATGCGTGATTACACTTCAGATATCCAGGTAGGCCAACAAACGGATAAAAACTCACCCCAGAAACCTTGATCACCAAAGAAAGGAACAACAACGGTGGGACGTCCTTTTGCCAGGCCAACTGCAGTTGTGCCGGCACCGCCGTGATGAACGACTGCTGAGACGCGCTCATTGTCAAAAAGCCAGTCGTGCGGGACGTTTCCTAGAATGAAAATGTGTGATGGAACTGATACTCCTCCTAGGCCACCCTGAGCATAAAGGCTCAGCGAGGTCAGTGGCATTGATCGGCTTCTAAACTCACCCAGCCCGCGGAGACCAAAGCTCGAACGCCAGCTTGTTCAGTGGCGTCAAAAATCATCTCTTAAAGAGAGTGTGAGTTTAGAATCCAGTTAATGCGTGTTGTTGAGGACATACTCGTCATTGCGGCGGCATCATTCACAACCACAGAGCCAAAGCTTTGCACTGAAGTGTGAGCATCGTGTAGGTACTTTGATGATGACGACCATGACGAGACAATCTTACCCAATATACACAGGAGCCTCGCCGGCAGCTAGGAACGCCGCAAGGTCGTCCGCAGGTTTGTATTTCGTAGCGAGGTCAAGGAAGTAGAATCCTACCACATCTGTCGCTTTGATATGAGTAAAGATGGCTTCAAGAGGAATAAGTCACGTACCAATGTGATTCTTCCAATCGCGAGGCTTCGGGACCAAGGCAGGACTCATACAGTACGTCCAGGGTACTTTGAGACGATCTAATAGCCCTGGGCCAGTCCGCATTGTGAGCGGAGCCAAGCCGAGTGATCTGGCACGTAGTTTGTTGATGAGATCGCCGACTCTTGATACGCCCGGACGTCTGACAAGGTGAATGGCACGCGTTCCAACAACCGTTCATCATCTAAAAGTGTGTGAGCACAAAACGTGTAATTCAAGACGGCAATCCCACCTCCGTAAGCATCTTTCGCTTCCGGCTTATGTCACCATTGGTGAGAGACGTAAACCCAGGGATGAGGCCAGGATCTGGGAGGCGGTCAGTCATCGTACAGATCAACAGAGGGGCATCCAACTCTTGACCATGTAGCTCATGAGATCCTGGGGGTTCCCTCCGATGTCAAAGAACTCTAGTTCATTGTCTGTCACGAACGAGCGAAACGTTTCGTGTGTTGCGATTCGGACGCGATGTCCATCCTTGAGCAGGCGTCTACCCAGAGCAACGTATGGCTGGACGTCGCCTGTGAATCGTTAGAAGCCGATGGACGTGACGATGAAATGAACGTACCTCGACTCCCAACAATCATTATGACAATGTTCAAACTTGGATATTGTTTCCACTCCGTCTCATCCACCGCAAACTCTTCAACGTCCCGCGCGTAGTCTTTCGGAAGATCAGGCAACTTTTGTGCCAAGTCCAGGGAGATGACGATTCGTCCGTCGTCTGTCACTCTAGCCAACGAGTTCAACCCCTTTCCCGTGGACTTCCACTCCGCATAATCTACGGAAACCTCATAAGTTACGAGACTCAAAAGCAAATACGATGACTTACTGATCTTTGGGTCAGTCTGAATGCTCCCTAGATCAACAAAAGTGGCATTCGAAGGTGCCTCGTCTGAGGATTCAGTATTTGGGGGCAAAATGAGCACATCTTCGTCAATCTCTCGCATATGAAGGGGTCCAGCTTCAGACATCGAGTTTGTTGGTATATTTACAGTCTGATATATAGATTCTGAGGAGATAAATGCGCAGTGATCCTGGTGAAGCGCTTTCGAGCGGAGACTCAACATATCAGTGACATATCTTGACTGTGACAATATTGTAACTACTTACGGCCTTCAACCTTACTATGTGCAGCCTTGACAAGTAGTTGAAAGCGGCCTGGCCAAAAACGCAGAGGTACAGGTCGAGAGACACAAATAATGGCATCGGATGTTCAACGTTCAGAGCCTGCGGAAGTTTTCGTCCAGTATCTAATCTACTTTCAGAGATAACTCCAACAAAACTCCTACATCAATCCAGGGTGTGCGTTGTGACAACTTCAGTTCTCTAATGACAAATCTTATCTAATCTGCTTCGGATGGTCGCGATTAGACGCTGGATGATCTGTCTCCATATCACATCAAGTGTCGGCGTGAAGATCCACCCAACTCCCTTCTTTGGTGTTGATTTGGAACCACGAATCAATGGGTCTGGACAAACTGTTGACCGCGCCTACTTCTTGTTTGAGGTACATACGACTAACGCTGGGGTTTCCGAGCTGCTCCATTATAATGAGTAGGGCGATGGTACCTTGTAATGGCGTTGGCTCGGTTGATGGCATTCTAATAGATGCCGATCGAGAGGACCCCATTTTGCTCGTATTGGTCGACAATAATTGTCCTAACGGAGGTCCAGACCCTAAACTTAAACTCATAGCTTCTGTAATCGCAGCGTTCACTGCTCACAATAAAAGGTGTGAGCAGTTTAGTAAGCATCTATTTGAATGGAACTCTCAGGGATAATCAGTCATAGACGATATATTCCGATAATGTCAGGTATCATTGTTATTGGTTGGGACCCTGCTGACGTTTTCAAGGTCCCCGTAACAGAACACCTGGTCAACCACGCCGAGAGAGGTACCTATCTTCCTAGCGTCACCTCTGTTACATTTCTTCCTGCACCTGTTACTCCCACTGCTTGCACCGGCCCGACCGAAGGGATGAAATCCCTCGAGGCGAGGCGCGTTATACTTGATTGTTTCGAGACCCTCGAAAGATTTCTTAGGTGATAATCAAATTCAAACTCTTCTGCACGCCTGCCCTAACGTTATTCGAGTGGTAGCCTTTCTTCGCATAGCACTCTCACTCTAGGCAAAGCAATTTCTGGGACAAGTCTGTGATTCCAATCTCATTCAATACTGAATAATGAAAAGTTATTGACATATACAATCTTCTCTGTGCTATTTCATTCAAGCATATCAAACTTCAAGCCTTCGACGTCATCTCAAATTCTTCAGTTTGCAACACACCTCAGAGAGGTCGTAATATCGTTGAAGCCAACGATCGAAAGGTCGGGGATGTTTCCGCCGATAAAAAGGTTACGTCCACCACAGTTGACATCACTGGTGAAATATGTACGATCAGTAGAAGTCGTTTTGTGGACCGTCAAAGTGGCACTTACGCGAAAATAGTGCACTGAACACCCGCGATGGGCAAGGCGGAAGAAATACTGTCCTGCAATAAGCCGCCTGCTGCGGCGCCAGGAATTGTCGTCAAATTGATGCAACCGGTAGGAATGACTGTGTCCGTGATGTAGTAGCAGCGCCCATAGTTAGGGTCAATGCATAGTTCGACGAGGGTGATAACGTTGGGAGCCGGCTAGATAAAAAATTGACATCACTCTACCGCATGCTCTGAGCGCAGAAAGCAATTTACCGGAGTACCACCTTTACCCTGGGCTTCGACAGTGACGGTTGACGCTGTAGTAGACTCCGCCGTGGGGCGGGCAGTAGCTGCTGCTGCAAATGTGCAAACAGCGACGAGGGCGAAGGAGGAGAGCTTTGAGAACATGGTTGTGGAGGACTCTGCAAGAAATATCTCGTCTTCTGCAGACAATAAGTACGGCTTTTCTTTTGCTTTTTTATACCATCAATGTCTTTATGTCACTTGCTCACTGTGGTAATCTACCGGGCGCGTCGCGAGAAAAACACAATGTGTTTCGATTGAATACATCTTTCAACTGAGAGCGCCACATTGACGGGGATACGTTGCAATAGCGCGTGACCTCGTTCCTGGCTCGAAATCAGTCTATGTCCACATTTTCCTCGCATCGTTCGAATTTCAATATGATGAACACTGCCAAGCCTAAACCGCCAAGCATAACACCTGGCCTGTAGGTTGCCTTCTTAATGTCAACATTTGAGCCGTACATAACACAAAATACATTCCTGAATTAGAAATGATCGTAGTGGAGCATCAACCAATAAATTTACCACAGGGTTAGAAGGCTTTGCGCCACTAAATCTTACTGCTTGCCCAGACTACGTGTTTTGCATTTGAGTCCTTTTCTTATATGTTATATGTTATATCAATCATGAGTAGTTTCGAAGTTCAGCGGCTAAGTGACATGTGAGGATGACTGACTCGGATAAATACACAAGTGATCACACATTACCATTCAAAAGTTGAAGCTTTCCCAGGCCGATGTGACACACCCTTCTCAATGATCCTATTCACTCGCTAGTACTTCTACCCAGACGATAAGTCGATTATATGTTCACTATTCAGTCCCACGGGAATCAGGATCTAGGAGGACTTTCCAAATTCTTCCACATCCGAACACAGAACCTCTGTCAAGTCGGTGATAAGGAGCTGGAATAGATAGGTGCATTAATTGAGACCGGGGCTTGTGCGCTATATTTTAAGCCAGTTCCGCGGAACAATCGGCATACAACGGTAGGTACTACTGAATAATTTTAACGTAAAGTGTTTCTATAGCGCAAACTTTAAGGAACGGGGATAAGGGTTTCTGCAAGCATTTCACAATGCCGGATTCGTGCTGAATACTATAGCACTACTATATTTATTTCTCTTTGCACAGTAACACGCCAAGCCTAAGACAAACTGATTCGCCAAGGATGGTGTGAACGTAGGCCAACCTAGCTACATATCGCATTGTGTTTCAGCCTCAAGACATGAGTACTAATACTCAGGACTAAGTAGTCATCTTTTGTCGAACTCGGTCGTTTGGGTTGAATATCATGATCTGCAGACTGTGGGTGGTACTGCAGTGTCCCTCACCACGACGGAGCCACCAGACAAGTCCAAGATGACGCGTGGACGCTTTACTTGCCCTCCCGCTTTCGATCGGTGACCAACCTATGAGTGTGCAGCCGATTGATTCATTGTCACAGATCACAACTGGCAGGACATCTTTGTGCTCATTCAGGCCAATCGTCAACATCCCGGGGACCTAGATCTTGCATCTCAGCTGATAGCTTCTGCTATAGTAGCCTTCAACTACAATAACGAATCTCGCCTTCGTCTTGAAATGCAACACTTGAACACAAGGCGAGTCACAGGCTTTGGTGTCCGTTCTAGTAGGCCATTGACGATATGTCCAGATCGTACCCAGCATCGTAATGTCGGGAATCACAAAGTCCTTTCCTTCACAAAAAATCCAGAAAGCCACGAGAGAGGCCATTATAGCCTCATCGTTGTTAAGTTTTGTCAGCCATTCATTCCTACATCGAACACCCCAACCCTAGGCATGAGCATCCTTGAGGGTAGGCATGTCATAGACGTCCACTCCTGTACCCAGTATGTTTTCCAGAGGATACTGGCTCCCGTTATGTATTTCTGATCATCTGTATGTATTGGAAATTCAAGAGATATTGCTTCATTGTATGCGTCTCTCACCGCCTTCAAATCAGTCGATGAGCTCTCCAGGACCTGAACTTGTAAATGTCTCGCAATCTGGACACGGGCTTGCTTCGGACCTAGATTAGTGAGTTATTACAAAGTCATCGGCATACTTCTCGTGTTACTTTTGTCGATACCTATTTCTTCAAGTGTTTAAATCCACCGAAACCCCAAGGGGGCGAGTCTTTCGAGACGAGATGTGTTAATACTCGGTGGTTTCAAGGCCTTCAAGAGATAAATTAACATATAATCACATTCAGGCTCTTCTGCACGCGTGCCCCTATCGTTATTCGAGGGGTAGTTTTTCTCGTATGATACTCTAACCTAGGTAAAGAAAATCCTCGAACCAATCTGATAATCTCATTCAATTTCAATCAATGCTGCACGTATACAATCTCTCTTGTGTTGTAAAGCTTCCAGTGCTAGTACTGATTCGTTCAATATATAGAACTTTAAGCCTCCTACGCTATCTTAATTTCTCAGTTTGCAACACACGACAAAGAGGTCGCAATATCGTTGAAGCCGACGATCGAAAGGTCGGGAATATTTCCGCCAACAAAGAGATTACGTCCGCCGCAGTTAAGATCACTGGTAAAACAGATACAATCGGTCAGCGAGAAAAACGCATCCTGTTTCAATTGAACAGGCCTTTGGACTGAGAGCGCCACACTGCCGGGGATACTTCGCAATAGCTCGTGACTTCGTTCCTGGCTCGAGATCAGTCTAGGTCCACCCTTTCCCTCACATCCTTCGAATCTAAATATGACGAACACTGTCAAGCATAACAACTGGTCCGTAGGATGCCTTCTTATAAGAATATGAGCACACAAAATATATTCCTGAATTGGAAATGATCGCAGTGGAGCATCAGCCAATACCTCTGCAAGAGAGTCAGAGCACTTTGCGCCACTACATCCTGATGTTTGCCTATACTATGCACTTTGCATTGGAGGGCCCTTTCTCATTTGTTACATCAATCATATTTCGATTCGAAGTTCAACCACTGACTCACAGGCGTGCCTCCCGGATCTGAACGATTGAACGAGCACACAATAGTGACCACGGTCCAGCTGAAGATCCACGCATTCCCATTGAAGATCTACCGATATTTGTAGTTCTCTAATATAACTCTCTTCTCGTTGATCCTATGCACTCGCTGATAGAAGCAAGGCGACAACTCAATAATATCTCATCAACTTCTACACAGGAACTAGAAGGCATTTCCCAAGAGCATATAGCAAAAGCCGCCGTGGCATGTGTAGGGGTGTTATTTGATATGTCTTAGAAAGTTTTATAGAACGCTAGATCTATTGACATGGCTTCTGCAGGCCTTCTTAGCATCGTAGAAATGCTTGCAGAAATTATTTTTCACGATCAGTGAAACGTTCGCGATAGAAATATTTTGCATCCAAATTCTTGAAAAGTCACCACTCTCTGCCTGGCGACTATTCCGCAGACACGCTATATTTAGAAAAAAAACAAAATTCACTCCCTTTCCAATTTGCGAAAAGGGGCAACACTAGACTAGATGCAGATGGGTAGTACGAAATGATATTAGTGAAGTCACTTCTAGAAAGCGCTCAGAGGAGAAATGGACCTTGAAATTACTGAGGTAATAGGCATCGAGTCGTCGAATCAGGCGTTATTTCCCTTCATCATCACCGACCTCTATCGAGACAACCGAAGTTACCAGTCCTCTCCTTAGAAAGGTATTGGCCTTGACATATGCAATCACCTCTGGTGTTACAAAGCTGCCAGTGCTAATAGTTCTTCATTCAAAGGCATAGAAATTGAAGCCTCCGACTTCCGCTTTCTTATATTCCTCAGTTTACAACCCATGAAAAAGAAGTCGAAAGTTTTCTCGTATGATACTCTAACCTAGAGAAAGAAAGTCCTCTAACCAATTTGATAATCTCATTCAATACTGCAAAGATAGTCACATATACATTCTCTCTGGTGTTACAAAGCTTCCAGTGCTAGTACTAATTCGTTCAACATATAGAACTTCAACCCCCCTACGCTATCTTAATTCCTCAGTTTGCAACACACGACAAAGAGGTCGCAATATCCTTGAAGCCGACGATCGAAAGGTCGGGAATGTTTCCGCCAATAAGGAGATTACGTCCGCCGCAATTAAGATTACTGGTGAAACAGATGCAATCGGTCAGAGGATGCCTTGTGGACCGTCGAATCGGCACTTACGCGAATAGAGTGCACTGGATACCCGCGGTGGGTAAGGCAGAAGAAACGCTGTTGTCCAAAATCGGTGGCAAATTGATGCAATCGGTAGGAACGATGGGGCTCGTAATGAAGAAGCAGGAGTTATAAGTGCATAATTCGATGAGCACGATGCTGGGAGCAGCCATGGCATAAAAGTCGACATCAGCCTGTCGCATGATGGCAGAAACAAATTTACCAGAGCACCACGTTTGCCGTGGGATTCAAAAATAACTATCGATGCCGTAGGCTCCACCGCGGGGAGGGTGATCGCTACTGCAGTGAAGGCAAAAGTAGCAACGAGGGCGAAAGAAGAAAGCTTAGGTAACATGTGGAGGACTCCGTAAGAAATATCTTCGTAGGTTAGCACACTCCTTCTCTTGCCTCTTTATATGGGAGTGCCACCAGAGAAAACAGAATTGGACCGACCTTTGGACCGAGGGCGCCACACCGCCGGTGATACTTCGCAATTACTTGTGACTTCGTTCCTGTCTCAAAGTCGGCCTAAGTCCACTTTTTCCTCGCATCCTTTAAATCATCTAAATATGACGAACACTGCCAAGCCCAACACTTGTTCCGCGGGATACCTTCTTAATATCACAATTCGAGGACACAACATATATTCCTGAATTGGAAATGATCGCAGTGGAGCATCAGCTAATACATTTACGAAAGTCAGAAAGCTTTGCGCCACTGTATATTAATGTTTGCCCCTACTGCGCACTCTGAATTTGACGCTCCTTCCTCATATGCTACATAAATCATAATTAGTTCAAAGTTCAGTGACTGACTCCAAGGCGTGCCTCCCAGATCTAGACGATTGACTGAATACGCAACCAGTGATCACGAGCTCAAGATTCACACATTGTCATTCGAGATTTGCCAAAGCTTGAAACTCCCCAATACAACCCTCTTCTCAATGATCCTATGTACTCGCTGATACATTCCAGGCGACAACTAAAAAATATACCACCCATTCAACCCCCGCACAGGATCCCGGAGGTCTTTCCAAATACTGCCACATCCGAACACAGAACCTTTGTGTCGGCGATAAATGGATAGGTACATTCAATTGAGAG
Organism: Tephrocybe sp. NHM501043; assembly: GCA_018855915.1. Classification (NCBI taxonomy): domain Eukaryota; kingdom Fungi; phylum Basidiomycota; class Agaricomycetes; order Agaricales; family Lyophyllaceae; genus Tephrocybe; species Tephrocybe sp. NHM501043. The sequence continues at coordinate 22,736 of JABCKO010015913.1, forward strand.
CGGGGTTTGTGCGTTATATGTTGAGTTGACATTCTTCCAAACATAGCGTGATCTGCGGAATAGTGGGCAGGCAGACAGTGGCGAGTTTAAAGAAATTGAATGTGAGATATTTCTATCGCGATGTTTCACGGAACGGGGAAAGTTTCCTGTAAGCATTTCCAAGGCGCTGAATACAAAGGTCCACGAAGGGCATGGCAATAAATTCAGCCTTCGACAACAGCTTCCAACAACATCTCAAACAACACTTCTGCACGAACTGGTTAGGACTGTATTATCTATCTCTTGAAAGCCAACAAGATTGACAGGTTATGCCCCTTGAGCCTGTTCCAGGAGCATTCGCGCCGTTTCAGTCCGTGCTTCCGCACGGAACTGGAATGGGCGTGGGTGACTACGATGCAACATTAGTGAAGCCACTTCCAGAGAGTGGGATAGACGAAGAATAAACCTTGAAATTCCTGAGGTGATAGGCATTGAATCAGGCATTATTTCCTTCCCATCATCGTCGACCTCATTTGAAACAACCAGAGTGGCAAGCATCGTTACGATTGCGATCCACATACTATCCTCACCAACATATTGGCCGGGACATTTCCTGTCAGCTTCCATGAGGGCATGTCTTCGAAGTTTTGTTATTAAACGATTACCTTCGCCCAAAGCCAAACGGCCCAACTGGGAATGGTTCTTCACGACCCATTGGCCGAGGCAGAAATCGGCTGGGGTCGAAAGAAAAAGGATCTTGATAAATACTTTCGTCCCATGTCATACCTCTGGTAAATAGGGGATATTTGAGATTCTTTGAGTGACATGTTACACGCTGGTGCTATTCTTTATACCTTGTGTTCGGAATGATGATGGACCCCCTGGGAATGAACATGCCATTGTAAACATCATCTTCCATAGATCTGTGTGGAACGCCTGATAGGGGTCAATGTACCAGCTTCTCTGTGAGAACTGATACGACTAACCTGAAGGCGCCGCATTGTTCCATCTGGGGAAAAAATAAAAAGGGATGTATGCTTTATATTGCGCAACTTACCGTAGGGTTTCTTGAAGAAGACATTCGACATAAGGTAAATGTGTCCTGTCATTGAAATCAGGGAGTCGATCCTGACCAATGATCGAATCGATTTCCATCTGAGCCGTGGTCTGGCATTCAGGATGAAGAAGCATGGCCAAGAGAAAGAAGGAAAGGGAAGCTGATGTCTAAAATATCTGGTTAGCTTCTCGTAGTGTTTTCACTCAACAAGAAACCTTACTGTCTCTGCGCCCGCAATGTATAATGCAGCTGATGCAGCCTGAGCCTTCTCGAGGCTACCCTCTCGATGAATATCAGAGCTTGTGCTCTGAAATTCGCGCAACCGCGCTTCTAGGAACGAAGGCTTTGCCTCGCCTTTAGCCTGGGAGGCATAAGTCAACCTTTATTTAAGGTATGATAAAAAACATTTTACCATAAGATCGGTGACGTGGTTGAGCGGATATTCATATAGGTTTCGGACTGTCTGCTGAGAATCTCTCGCAAAGGCAGCATAATAAGCACCAGGGAACCAAGACGGAAAGTGGCGGACTAGGTGAATAAATACGATGCAAAATTGAACACTGACATTACTCGAGAACGGGATATGAACACTCACGGAATGGAAATATATCTACAGGCGTACCTCCCGGAGGGCCGGAATTTGCCGCCCTTTCGCACACGTCCTCTGCAAGTTTGACATAAGGGTCATCGTCCGAGGTGATGCGATGACCATAGGCAACCTCGATGACGATGCTTGTTGAATAGCTGCCATGATCCAGTGAACAAATCATTGCTTCAGCTAATGAGAGGAAACAGACCGAACAAGAAAGTCTCTTTGACGTCGAGGGTTTCCGAGGACACTCTGCGCCAGTATACGAGCCTCTCTTAATTCGATTAAGCGAAGTGCTGAAACCTGGCCTTTATCAAAGTGCTGTTTGAACCATTTGCGATACAGGCGGAAAGTGTCGCCATATTTTACGAAGACCGGTAGGTTTGCGAAGCCCATTCTGAGGTTTTGGTGAGTTTTGTTTCAATGCGAGGATGGACCAACGTACAATTCGTAGATAGGAAGATAGGGCCTGTCACTATAATTTGCCCCGCGTTTGTCTAGCAGCTCAACGGCAGCTTTCACACTGTTCAGGATAATGAGAGAGCGTCCAAAGATTTGGAGACGCAATACATCGCCTGACTTGACAATTTAATATTGACTTCGTGGCAAGAAAAAAAGAAAACACTAACCGTAACGTTTGGCTAGCTCATAGTAGAACACGTCTTGACCTGATGAAGGGATAAGTCGAAGATGACCGATGAGAGGATCAGCACGAGGCCCCGGAGGGTATCTAACACGTTGTTCGTGGCTTCTTTTGTAAAAGACCCCGATTACAAGAATAAGGAAACTCGATAGCAGGGTCAGTGATGAAGGAGGCATTTAGGACTACTTCACGGTGCGAAGTGATAAGAACTGGATCGAGAGGAGCTCGAGACGTCACACGTACCAACAACTGAATCAAACAGCTTCAAACGACCTGTCAAGCAGAGGCTTTCAAGCTCACGGGTAACGCATACTCCTTAGGAATGGACCTGTGAAGTAGTTCAAAAGCAAGTCTTTCGCCTCGTGATTATTGACAAAATCATCAAAGTGCTCGCCTAAATTGGTCTTCGATGAGGTCAAATTTACCTGTACTATTCAATGAGCTTGACAGTCTCAGTAAACGGAAGCGGTTCTACTAGTAGCCGAATACCCTCAAGCTGGAGAACTTCGAGGTTCCAGATATAGCCAGCTTTTCAATTGAATTCGGTCCAGCCTGAGAAGCGTAGAGCGTACTCCTTTGAAGTAAGCCTATCAAACCCGTTTACACACTATTTTCTTCACAATAAATCAGTCAGATAGATGGACGCACACCGGAGCATATGACAGGCATCAACCCCCACGAGAGTTTCCAGATGGAGGGCGGCCCCTATACCAATGACATAACTGCCGATTAGTCGTCATTGATATGCTTCCAATCATGTCAGTGGCGAGGCTGCTCATCGGCCACAGCTCAACAAATCGCCGATTTCAGCGCTTTTTATGCTCGTGGCGATGTTAGGACCCTGCAGCTGACCACAAATGGGCATGGTCCAGTCTTTCAGGCTTGAACTGATGGACAGGAGGTCAAGAACATGATTGTCCCAGGTGTCACTAAACTTTTAAGCTTTAGCTGTTGTTCATGAGGTCTGCTCGTCCCTTCCGTGTTTGAGCAAGTCATTTCCAAGGAGGACTCTAAACGTTCCTCGATCCATCGGGCCAGATTCGAGCGTGGTACAGGCTGGCATCGGCATCGCAAGCTTGAAAGAGTCTCAGCTTTGAAGGGCTGAAAATGCTCTGTGTAGCCTCTTCAAACGATGCAAGTAGGGATGTAAGTTTGAAGCTTGAATGGGGGCTGGTATGGTAGGTTCCACATAGACCAATTCTGTCAAGTGACTCAAGTTATGATTTATTTTCGTTATTATTTATCTTCATCAGATCAAAATTGTCGATGTCATTCAACATTCAAGTCCAACTTTGAATGAAAGTACCAGCTTGGTTCGAAAGGCTTTCGGGGTCCACATGTTCACATGTCTGCTACAAGGCATGAAAAAGCCAGTTATCAACTCTCTGGTCTGTTTGCTTTAATGTTACGATAGCGTTTGCCAAGTTGCCGATCCGAACAAGCTAGGCAAGTCAGCCATCCAAATGAGACAGCCTCCATGACGTTCAAATTTAAGTATAAATGTTAGCCTCCTCTCTGCCCCTTGCCAGAGACCCCTCTGGTTTCTCGTGAGTGAGGACGATGAAAGGCTCATTCGTTACACTCTTTTGCTATTCTCACACTCTTTTGTTGTATTCCCTCATACCACTGTCACATGCATACCAACACACTTCGCGGAGTAAAGATGCCCACAAATCTTACCTTCCTCCGGGGAATCCTATTCAAGATTCGACTCGCGGTCTCCGCGCCGTTGTATACCCCCCGCGCCACTCGAAGATGATAAAAGCCAGAGCGAACTCCTTTGCTGGTATACACGATCGTCGCATTCAGGATATCATTGCCACCGTCGCGACTGACCCAGATCGAGATATATCCGGCTGGTGAGGAGCTAATATTCTGCTCATATGAAGAACAAACTAACACTTCCAGGCTTTCGAGCGTCGGCGATGACGGCAAATGGCCAGATTTTCAAGTCGATTATACCACTGGCTGCCAAGCGCGTCGCGCGAACTGGCCTGCACAAGAACACTGGCGTCGTATTGGCGAGTGCACGATGAACACATTGTGCTCTAGTTTGAAGCCTAATTGTTGTATTAGTCCTCATGGCTGCTGCCTGGCATGGAGGGCTGAATGGATCCGAGGAATACATGGGCAACGAACAACTCAGAGCAAAGGTTTCTGACGCTATGGACTACTGGTATAGCCGCGACTTTTCCGATCTCGCGTGCTTGGATTCAGGAGGAAAACAAGGGTCTAGCTGTACTTGTGAAAATCCGGAAAATCTTCTATGGTACGTCCTCACGTTTGAACGACAGATTATCAAGATTCTGATCAACGTCTCCTGAGACCTATAGGAATACAAATTGGTACTCGAATGTTATTCTCATACCAAGATTCGCAACATCCGCCTCGCTTCTTCTCGGAGATACACTTACCTCTTCCCAACTGGAGTTTGTAAGTCGAATGGCAACCCGTTCATATGAATACAATGTTAGCGGGATAACCGGAGCTAACACTCTCGACATTTCGAGAATTGCCATGGACCTTGCGTTGTTAACTGATAATACCGACCTCTTGGATGATGCCTATAGCCGATCACACAAAGAACTTGTCATTATGAACAGTGTCAAGGCCGATGGAATACGTGCGGACGGCGCTTTCGGTACGTCGAGTAGTCATAATACCTTCTATTTAATTGACAACTTCTTCAGGTCAACATGACGGCATGTTGTACAATGGAAACTATGGTACGTCCGCTCGGTTAAATCAACATGAACTACATCCTCATTCCGATTTTATCAGGCAAAGACTAGTGAGACTTTTCCGATATAATATATTTTTTTGAAAAATTCAAGCTTCTTGCAGCTCAAACGCTATCCTTGGAGCCGAAATTGAAGCTGCTGGGAGCGAGTTCGCCGCTAACTCTGTATCTCAAGCCGCTTTCGGAACGCTTTTCGAGGGCAATAGCTGGATGATCATCCGAAATACCATTACTGGAACACTTCATTGGGATTTTGTAAGCAATCATTCAATTATGACCTCTGCCTTCAGCTAATGGCACTTCTAGTCTACCATTGGACGCTTCATCACGTTTCCTGTTGCCGATATTTTGTGAGTATCTCTTTAAAGGTCTGGCGCCTGCTTCTTTCTCATCAAACTTTCCTTCAGGGGAGCCACGAATGGCATAAAACTTGACCTCAATGTTGTCGAAGAACTTGGGAGGCTTTGGAACTCCAAGAAGCTTACAAATTTCGCTACCAGCCTGTCTGCGCCGTCCAACGTGAACGCGGGAGGTCTTCTTGGCAATCGCATGTTCTATACCAACGATTACATGGTAACATACACGTTCCTTCGTGGGTAACGTTTCAATCAACTCATGCTTGCTCAGGTTCATCGAGGTCAAAATTACGTTTCGACCCTCAAACTCTGGTCATCAAGAACGAGGCATACTGAGTGCACAAATTCACAAAACGTGTGTATATTAGCTCTTTCTTTTGCCTCGAACGATGCTTATATCGGTGATTAGCAATTGGGGTTCCATCTCGCCGACGGTGTCACGTATACCCATATCCGTGGTAATGAGTACGAAGACATTGCTGCTGCATGGGACTGGAACATCATCCCCGGGATAACCACCGACTACGGAGCCACGCCACTGACCTGCGAAAACACCAAACTCCTCGGCCTTGAAGCCTTCGTTGGCGGAGCATCAAATGGGCAAATTGGGGTTGCTGCAATGCGATACACAAACCCAGTGACGAGGAAGCTGAAATGGCAGAAAGCATGGTTCTACCTGGAAGGCGATATACAACATGTCATGGTTTCGGGTCTTTCGGGGGCAACTACCCAAACGCCTGCCATCTCGGTTCTGGATCAACGCCGCCACGATGGGGCCGTAATCATTGACGGTTCACAAACTAGCGGGTCGAGTTTCTCAGCTGCACGGACGTTATGGCACGGCGGCGTGGGGTACAAGTTTGCGGAGACTGGTGCAGCACTTTCGCTTGATGTTGGTATCAAGAAGGGGAACTGGTCGAAGATAGGAACGACCTCACAACCGCCGCTCATCAGTGTGGACCTTTTCGCAGCGTGGATAAAGCATCAAGGCACAGACGCGTCAAATTTGTCGTACTCCGTCTTCCCAGGAACAACCGCCGAGTCTTTTGCCAGCAAGGTCAGCAATGTCAAGCTACGGCCTCTACAGAGCGATACACACATATCTGCCCTCGTCGACGATACACAGGGAATTAGTACGGTCATGGCTGTATTCTGGGATACGGCGGGCGGTGCCGTCACATACAGCCCCGATCCAGCGTCTGCAACAGTCACCGTCGCATCCAACGGTAATGCAGCACTGATCTTCAGGACGGATAGCAGTCAGATCACGCTGTCTGATCCTTCTCAAAGCCTTGCATCTGTTCGAGTGACCTTGACGTTGGGGTCGGGGCCGCCACCTTCATGGTGGAAGGGTGATCGAAAGAAGACCATGATCTTTTCCTTGCCAGGCAAAGGTTTGGCTGGCAGTAGTGTTACCCAACAGGTACCTGACATCAGTTTGATTATTTAATTCTATCTGTACATGCATTTTATGGGTTGTTAGGGGGACAATTGATATTTTACAAAAAAAAATTATATATAAAGCTGCATCATAGCCCGAAGGTTCTTGACCCATCCAATCGATACTGCCTCGAGCTACTGAAATGATCAGACCTGTTATGCATGAAATTGCTCACGAGTACGATAGTCGATCCCACGCCATCCCTGAGTTGAGCTTGCAAATATGGCTTGGGTTACATAAAGATAAGATTCGAGTCAAGAAGCTATCCCAGTTGTCTAACGGCATGATTCATCTTTCACATTCATCCATCTCTGTCAGAGATGGCGATTTTGGACCCTGGATTCCAAGTTCTTTGGGCGTCTTGTTCATAGGCCACCCCAGTTTTGTGTTGCAGACGGAGATACGAACAATCAGTCACAGGTGGTCTGCAACAACTTAGTTCTGTTTTGATGAGTCACGAAGAAGTCGTGAGATGGAGGGGCACCAAGATATCGTTGATGTAACGTTACAGTTAGCAGTGCGCTGAAAACGTGTGTTGGAAATGATCACCCTGAAGTCCTAAACATGATTGTAGGCGCTATTTTTGGCGACCGTGAGGGTCCTCAAAATGGGGGGGGGAAAGTCTTTATGTAATCTTGATTTGCTGATTTGCTCAGCATCTCAAACTTTGCATACTCGATTCCAACTCAAATCTGCCTTGAACATGCATGCTATCGACGCCGTTCAAAATCACACGCCACCTCCTTTCGCAGCAATTGGATTTGCGGAAGCCAACAAGACTCATTTCGATACCATTGCCCACGAATATGATGATCAGCCTCATGCACTTGAACGAGCTCGTAGGTATGTTCAATCCTTTAAGAAATTTATGAAAATATCAATGCACAAAAGGACGGCCGCACGGATGAGGGAATTCTATGACTTCAACGAGGATATCACCACTGTCTTGGAGTATGCTTGTGGGACAGGTAACTCATTTCTCGGATCGTCATTTCTATTTAGTTCAAATCTCATCGACAAGGTTTGGTATCTCGGCAGCTCGCACCTTATGCTAAACGGATTGTGGGTGTTGATATCAGCCAAGGGATGGTCGATCAATTCAACTTGCGTGTTGGCAATCAAGGAATTGCTCCCGAAGAAATGCAAGCCGTATGTGTTGAACTAAAGGGTGAAGATGGCGAGCTTGGTGACGAAAAGTTCGATGTCATCGTCGTAAGTCGCACACAAACCACACAGGTGCCTGAAATGAAACGACTTTTCAAGTGTGCATCAGCTTATCATCACTTCCCCGACATCGACAACGTCACTCGAATCCTAGCACACTTCTTGAAGCCCGGTGGAGTTCTTCTGGTGGTCGATCTCACGAAACACACAGGAGACGGACATGTACACCATCCATCGATACCGGAGAAGTTTCACCATCTTGTTCCCCATCGAGGTGGCTTGGAAGAATCTGATATGCGCAAGGCATTCGAAGGAGCTGGACTCGAGTCTTTCAGCTTTGAAGATGGGCTAACCGCAAGGAACGACGCCAAACTGTTCCTCGCCAAGGGTTCGAAGTGCATGTGAGGCTCTAGAGAGTTTCCAGTTGAAAGAGGATATGTGTAAGATACAGGATCTGCTTTAGGGATTGCCCTCAGCTATTAGTGATGTGTTTTTTTAATTTAGCCACCTTTCTTCAACTTATCTCGCCCAGCTGCAAAATCGCTGGCCAGCTTTTACCAAGTGATCAGGGAACCGTTGTCTATTCTGGTCTCCTGTTGCCTTGTAGCAAGTCCTCTATTTCATTGAGTGCCTTCTCTCTTCATTCGTGACTCGCCTTTGCATGTGCCACTTGCTCAGACATCGGCCCGCGCTGGATCTGACACACTCACTTTACTCGGATGCTAAGCTGTTGGAAGTCGTCCTACTAGATAGTCTTTTGAATACACAACACAGCCTTTGACCACTGGAACACGAGAAAGTTGAATCAAGCGCTCAGGGGTAGCAGTCATAAAACTAGTAGACTTATGAGGTTATGAGGTTGTGGTTGATTTTGATAAACTCTACATTTGCAGGCTTGTACTCGCGAGTTCAGCCTTCGTTGTTCAAAGCGACCATACCAAATATCCTGGACACATGACTCTGGCGACCCAGCATTGATGACTGCGAACCTTGCTGTAAAAGTAGGGATGATAATTGGCGGCCTTTCGATAGGCCTGATTTCCATTGGCCTTCTAACATTTTTCCTGCGGCGTTGGTGCCTCCAGCCTACGCAGTCATCGACTACTGCGTTATCTCCATTCCCATTGGACCCACATTATTCACAACCTGAGGCCAAGAGTGGTGGCGAAGGAAGACAGCTCGAGGGCTTGTAAACTGCATGACTATGAGGATTTTGGCTTTGGAGACCGCTATTTCTGGTAATCATCCACCTGCTGGTTGTTCTTGTAGCTCAAGACAGACCACACCTGACTACTCAATCATAGGGACTCAGTAATGATAGACATCGCCATCCAATCACAGACGTGAATTTCTAACTTACTTTATATCAGAAGGCTCTTTCCCTGGTCTTGCTAATAATGCATATACACATTTCCTCATCACTCCCCCTTCCAATCCCCCTCAGAGAGGCCGGCCCGGGGACGCCATCATAACTTCTTTGGCAATGACAAATCTTGATCTCTCTTTTTCGCTTGCCACATTAATGCTCAAGCAAGTCCCACCGGGGTCCCAGCCTGCCTACATGCACATACGGATACTCTTTAATGCGATAGCGGACAATTAAACTGAACTAAATCCGGTTTTCATCCATACGCCCATCCTGTCTCTCGAAGTCGCCTCTCGTCCCCTTCGTGCTCCACCAACTTTTCCTCCCGCATCGGCCCCTCGACACCCAGCTCGCTTCAGAGCAGGAAGTCACGCACAAACTGTGAGCGGGAACGACGGGGAGAATGAGCTTGCATGTGGAGCAATCAGAGCAGGAATGTGATCAGCGGAAAAGACTGCGAGGATGAGCTTGCATGTGGAGACATCATAAGACTTCCTGTGAACCGCTCGATTTCACAAATCACAATAGCCACAACATGTTTTATATGTTGACCCTTTAGGCAAAACTCGCGGATCTCGGCGTCCTCAAACAAACCCTATCATAGGGTTCA
>JABCKO010015914.1:7920-32495 GCA_018855915.1 Tephrocybe sp. NHM501043
ACTGGTATGACGGAAGACTCAGACATTGCGTATGTGATCACTGACGCCCTTATGTAAGTTCTAATGGGTTTCCGAACGCCCACCTCTACCCAAAGATTCCTCAAGGCGCATAACATTGTGCCGTGTACTATTTTTTTTCCATTCTCTGTCATTGTAAAGTGTTGCAGGTTGAATTCAGGATTGATAATGTCGATCTTGTGTTTAAAAATCTAAATATATATTATAGCTCGAAACTTAGGAAAAATCAACTTAGGCAGCTTAATGCTCTGCTCATTGACCGCAGCCATGACTCGCTCATTTCAAGTTCTTAGGACTTTACACTACTTGATGTAACATGTCCCTGTTGACAATGAGTTTGTTCCCTTCCTCTGCTCAAGACGTGAGCAATACGCGAAAGTCACGAGAGGTTGTCACGCGTTGTTTATAGCTGTTTACTAAAATAACCAAGTCTCAGCCGTCTCAATTGCGATTTTACACGGAGCTTGCATGTAACGTACAAGACACCAACTACAGGATACAATAATAAGGATACTGGTAACAAACTGAAGCGAAAATAGATGTAGAAATGGGGAGCAATAGCCCTTACTCCTCAAGGTCCTTCTTGCCCTTGCTGTGAAAGATGAGCATGTGGGTAGAGTAGTGGATTGAAGCGATACGAACCTCGACTTGCTGGGCAAAAGTTCCTAACAGCCAATATCTCAGAGAAATGTTGACGATGTATGAGATGAAGAGACATACAGCAGCAATGTGTGGCACAACACCACCCTGAGAGATGACAACGTCACCAAGGAGTCTGTTCAACCTGAAGCAAAGTATAAGCTACAGAACGTAGTCTGAAGGTGGAGACGCACTCTTCGTCGTTACAGATTGCAAGTTGCAGATGACGGGGAACGATACGCTGCTTCTTGTTATCACGAGCAGCGTTGCCAGCGAGTTCAAGGATTTCAGCGGCGAGGTATTCAAGGACGGCAGCAAGATATACTACGCGTTGAAATACGTCAACATCAATATCTTGATTGAGGATTAGAGTGGTCGACGCACCAGGAGCTCCAGCACCAACACGCTGAGCGTAGTTGCCCTTCTTCAAGAGACGGTGGACACGACCGACGGGGAACTGAAGACCCGCCTTGGCGGAGCGCGATTGAGACTTGCCATCACCGCCTGCCTTACCACCAGTAGAGGATTTGCCAGATTTTCCTATATAATAGCCGTCAGATCGATATTGGCGCCCAAATTGCCACTGTCAGACCTTTGCCGCTCTAAAGTGGAAAACCATTTAGCAAAAGTAATTAAGCAGTCTTGTGGAGGAGTTAGACATACCATTGTGATAGTTGTTTAATTCGAAAAGATTACAAGGCTTAAGGTGGGTGGCTGGTGGTGGTAGAGAAACAAGGAAGACGAATCAACAAACTTTGCGTGAACGCGACCATTTATGTGGATCTGTTTACTCCTCCACGTGACAATAGTGAGCATAGACGGCATCTGTCAGTATTTCGATTTTCTACATGACGTTTTGTTCATTTAGACGTGAAGAATCAAGGAAGTAGGAAAAGGTTATTACTACGACATGAACATGACAAGAAAACACGGGGGTAAGACGTGGATTGCGCCAAACTCCCTTATTCGAGAAGACGTACGTTCCTCCACTTCTTATATTCAAATGAACTGACAAACAGGGCCAGAAAGCACTATATCTTCCCAATGTGAAAGGGAAAAGTATCGACACAGGCGAAGAGAAGGATACCTCATTAATGTGTTTTGGCCGTGTCACTGTCCTTTCAATGCTGGGGACCCGAATGTCTGAGGTAAGGCATTTTGCCTTACCCCTGTGTCGCAGATATCGACCTTCCTCAGATCCACTCAAAAGGCTTCACTACCCCAACTCACGAGCATTACTCTTCCCATCCTCTCTATCAACACATACAAATTAACCTGCAAGAGAACTTGTTGAAAAGTCTACTTGTGAAGGTATTTCTTCGGTCTCTGCGTAAGGTCGTTCCCGAAGAGTTACATCCGACCTACCTTGTCTCGAGCCAAAACATGGAGTACGTTCGGGACGCGCTAGGTATGACGAACAGCAAGGTTGGATATGTATACCTCATCGATGAGAACCTGAAGATCAGGTGGGGCGGATGTGCGGATGCAAGGCCTGAAGAGGTCGCAGCGCTCGAGTTGTGCACTGGTGTGCTTCTCAAACGGGCGGAGAAGGCAAAAGGAATACCCAAAAAAGTAGAAACATCTGCATCATAATTTATAATTCATTGGTTTCGTAATTGTATGATGAGTAATTGTATGATGAATTCCGCTTGTGTTTTCAGAAAGACAAGAATGATGCATCCTGGGGTATAAGAGGCCAGTAAGGCCAATGGTAAGTGCCGTTCTAGGGTAGCAGTAGCGTAAACAGTAAGGTAGATCCAAAGTTGATAGAGAATGTGTGTTTTCAAGCAGCAGCAATATCCTCCAAGGTAGATATAACACTCCTAGCCTTTTAGAGTTAGCCGTGAAGGAGGAGAAAAGTCGCAATTAGGAGATCAAGTGGGTGATCAGAGCTGGACTTTACTATTGAGTCGGATTTTTTCGCCTTTGTAATAAATCCAAACAGGGAAAGGAATGCCAAGGACGATTGCAAGGCCAGCCAGTAACTGGTTGTAATTATCATGAGTTGACTGGTGTAAAGATAGGAGAGTGGAAGGGGCTGCTTACGGAGTTTCCACCACCGAGACCTAAAGTATCAAACATCTGTTGTCCAAACAACGGGAAGGCAAACCCAAGCATTGATCGGAAGACCTGTGGCGTTCGTTCAATGAATGGGTTCTAAAAGTATCAGGCACGGTGCCCTTACCGAAGCAGCTGCTGTGGCGCTTGCGGCGAATCGGAAGGCATCAACAAGGTATAGTTGGATGGGAAGGCTGGACGAGGGTTCATTTTGAGTACAGAGAGGCAACGTTAGACGCTTACAAGGAGCACATCATCCCTGTAGAGAGCCAAAAATTGAGCATTCATCGATAAAATAGGTAGCGCAAAGAAGTGTACCAAAGCCAAAGATACCAGACCCAATAATGGGCATGATCCAGTGGGTCTTTGCCTGCGCTGACCATCCATACCAGCTACACGGCACATATTAACTCATTCGTTCCTGTTACTCGAATAGGGGCAGACGTACAAAAGCCCGATAGGAACGAAGAACGATCCGAAGAACAGCGCCGGAATGCGCATCTCTGGCTTTCCTTTGCCACCATTTTTATCCGCGAGCTAACAAATAGGGAATGAAGGATAAGTGACGGTCGCCAGACCTAGTATCAACTTACGTATTTATAGACCTGGTCAGCAGTCTTTGCGCCAAAGAGGGTGGCGAAGAGAAAGCCTAAACCAAGTCCGATGTAGGCGAGACCTCCAATACCGGGACCAAAGCCGTAGGTTATTCGGAAGAACTCTACGCCAGATATTAGACGGTCGACGACAGCGGATTTATCTTGCGAACTCACGAGCAAAAGTTGCGAACATGAGGTAATAAATTCCTATGTTCGTGATATTTAAATAACCTTCCAACTAGGTTGTCGGAAGTGAGCGTACCGTAAAGGCTGAGAAAAGTGTGGCGTGAGCATAGAGTAAGTTTTAGAGCACAGAATGGACACACAAAGCCATGTAGAGACTGAGGATGAAGCAAATAAAGCTTCGGCAAAGCATCACAATCGGTCGGGACAAGTTCTCCCACAGGAAGGAGAAAGACTTTTCGCGGACATTTGCGATTCTGTATACACGGTTAAGAGCTTCGGGGTCACCTGTTGCCTTAGCTCTCTTGAGACGGATAACCGGCCCGTAGGTTTCTTTGAGGAGCGGAATGCCGATGGCGGCCGAAACTCCAGACAGGACTGGACAAAATCATCAACTCTGCGAAGATGTTCTGCTTGAGAGCAGTAACGCACTGGAAATGACGATAAACACCCATTTTACGCCGATAGTTTGCGCAATGAATCCACCAGCGATGGGTCCAACAACCGGGCCTGATCGACAGGATGTTTAGAATTGATGCCATCGTTGTGTAGGTGTAGTGATGAATATACCAATCAAAGGACCAAGGCTGTAAACAGCCATGGCTGATGCACGATCACGCTCCGAGAACAAGTCACCAATCGAACCTCCACCGCAAGCAATTGGTGCACTACCGGAAAACCCAGCTGATAGGGAGCCAGAATTTCAGTGGCGTCACTCCACAAAACATGAAGACGAGCCGTACCAAGAAAACGGAAACCGATCAGTGCACCTGTCGTAGGGGCAAATGCGCATCCTAGTGTGAATGCGAGGGAGAAGAGATTCCCGATGTGCAGTACCCAAGTTCGTCCAAACATTTCAGAGACTGGCGCGAGGATGAGGGGCTGTAAAATCCTGAGTTGAGTGTAATCGGAGGAATGCAAGCGAACATACTCCGAGAGCGAAGGAAAGCAGATATATACTGAGGGTTAACGCCCCAATCGTTGTGCTGGTGATATGGTATTTTTGTGCTACATCTTCGAGCCCGGGGGCCATCATCGAACTCGCCAATGGCGATACAAAGGTATACAACGAAACCTAGTCAACCACTTGAGTTAGTGCAATGGGAGAGGTGAGGTGACATACAATTGCAACAGCTGTCCATTTCCTTCCAAACGTCCAATTCCGCGCATTTTCGGGGTCGTTCTCCCAGTCATCCGTTTCGTCCTCTATCACCTCCTCGATTTTATCCTCTGGTAGTGCTGATTCACCATTTCCCGGAGAAATAGGACGGTCATTGGAGCCCTTTGAGGAAGCGGGTGCCACCTTTTCTGTCTCAGCAGATGCACTGGCAGAGGAAGAGGAAGATTCGGCTAGTGTAGGTGCAGCCTCTTGAGACATGGTGGAGTGGGGGTGGGTCACCGAGAAGCAGGATGGTCACCAGCTCCTTAAGAGAGAAAACGACGGATCACTATACTCTTAACCTGATCGTGACGTTATGGGTTATTGGTCAAGTTAAAAAGTGAGATAGCCGGCCCGGAGATTTATTGTGTTTGAGGAAATGGGGGGGTTCAGTTTGAAGTGGCGACTTCAGAGTCAAAAATTTCAGCCATCCCGCCTGGTTCGAATGACTCCCGCATTGCTTGAATAGCTCGAGAGGCTAAAAACTTGATTGAGTGGGATGGTAGATGATGGTACCAACGTTCTGTCAGCGGCCCAAACAGGCCATCTTGGACAACAAACATTGTTTGACGATGAGAAAATCGTGATGGTGTGCCTGAAGAGGGTTTATTTTTAGAACTGCATATGTTCAATGTGACGAAACATGACAAGTCTGACGACTTGTGATGTGTATATTGTTTGTGTTGAGAGTCTATATTTGCCTGAAATTCAGCTATCTGACAGTGGGCCTATTCAGACCGTAGATTTCAACCAGACCTACTTACCGGTGGCGTTCCATTGATATAACCGGCGGTTAGCCACGGGGTTCAGACATTGATCTGAGCAAGCAACCTCTGAGCTCACCACCAATTTCAAAATTGCGGCTCACCACAAGAAAAAGGCTTCCAATCACACATGAATGACTTGGTAAGCCCATGTACACATTATGATTAATCCGTGCCTAAGGTTCGGTTCGTCTCTGCCTCGATGTATGTAGTGATATATATGGTCAAAGTCCTTTTCAAATCTGGTTGAATTGCCGCTGACCAGAAGTCAACTGACAAGGGATATGAACGTGTTATTTGCGAGCCAGAGTGTCTCGGATCGTCTTGATCACAGCCGCCACATCGACCCTTGCCTCTTGTGTGCCGGTAGGTGGCATTATCACAGGCAAATTATCTGAGGCAAATATCCTATAAGGCCAATGAGTATGCAAAACACAGATTCTCAGCAAGCACTAGGGCTGACCGATCGTTCCTCCAAGCCAAATATTGTATTCCTCGGGATTGCGCTACGAGCTCCTCGTCGCGCCCAAACGTGTCAGTAGGGAAGAACTCCAAGAGCGTAGTCTGTGGCGATGGTTTCATGAACAAGCAATCTAGAAGATCGGCGCTGTATGGTCCTAGCAAAACCTGCTCATAGATTGAAAGCTTAACAACATGAGACATACGTCTAGTCAAACTCGCGACGCACCGTGGACTTTACGACTGCACTCATCCGCTCCACCCAGTTTGTCTCATCGAATACACTCGATACAATGTGGACCTCGTACCCGTAATTCTTTTCCATCTTCTTCAACGCCTTCACAAGCGCATCGTGGTCTTCGCGTCTTACGCGCACCCCAGTCGGCTCCGACTGGCGGTGGATATACGTCACGACCTTTTTCTTCGTAGGGGGCTCGTTCAAGAACGACAGAAGCGTGTGGCGGACGGGCTCCCACCAGTGTCTCGTGCCCGGGAGGTCAAACGCCGGCGAAAAGGCAGGCAGCCCCTGTTTGACTGACGCTTCTGCGGCTTCGCGGTCGACCACGACAATGCGCTTGATGACAAAGGGCACCGGGAGCTTATGGTAGTCTTCCCAGTCTTCTTGGTACATAACTGTGAGTTGGGGAAAGGCGGCCTTTAAGAGGAAGGGGTGGAAGCCAGTGTCAACACGTCTTCGGCGGATTGTGTGGAAATGAGGGAGGGGGTTCGGGTCAGTGAAGACGCGGACTTGGGGGAAGAAGAGGCGGTTGGGTGGGGGTAGTGTCGTCCTGCCAGATGGACTGATGTGCGGGTCAAGTGTGCTATACGTGCGCCATAGAGCGAGCAGGGTCGAGTTGTCTAGCTAGTGGTCAGATAAGGTTTATTGGAAATGATTAAAACTCACGAGGAGTGGTATCGGCAGACATCCATGTCACCCCATGCAGGCTATTCAAGTCAATAAGATCACAAGAAATTCACAGAAAGGCTTACATAGCACCATAGGTCCCCAATGTTTCCTTTGCGTCTTTGGTGGAGATGACCTTCCAATCATTCATGCCGAGGCCGATAGCAGTAACGATTGAAGTCATGGATGGAAACGCATCGCGATCGTCAGTGACCACGTACACAATGCCGTCAAAAATAATGATATTGTCGAGAATACTGTATCCTACACACGTATAATAAGCTATGTGGCATAGTAAAAAAAAAGGTCGCGTACCAGCAACATGCCTCACAAGCTTAGACGTGGGTACATTGTCCCCCCATCTCAAGAACCCATCGTTGACCGACAAGCTCCCCAAACTTCCACCTTTGAGATCACCAATCTCCTTCCTCGAAAGCCAAGCAGCCTTGTGACTGCCCTCGCTGACCCGCTGGCTCCTCTCAGCGCCGTCACCAGCTATTTGACCCTCTTCCCATGTCCAAGTGCCGAATACCTCATTCTCTACCGAGTCTCTCCACCCTGGAGGTTTCCTTCCATCGAATGTAATGGCATTTGAGTCTCCAAGCCCAAATGACCTCGATACAGTCCCATAAGTCGTTGCAGGATCGAACCCGAAGAGTCGTAACGAGTTGTCAAAGTGGTAAGAGATGAAAAAAACGCAGAAAGCAAAAACAAGAATCTGAGTTTCTCTTCTATCGGGTGGCGCTGCCCATCGCATCGTAAAGAACGGAAGGCTGAGAGCCAACACCTGGCTAAATTGTTGACAATACATATAATTATAAAGGGGCCGAGGAGGCATTTGAGGGTATTGGCCCTAGTAATAAATATCTACAAACACAGTACGAAACAAGTAACATTGCTTTGACAAGTGACACTGACAGCCTTGGAAGCTTTGAAGCTCTTGAAGCTTCACGGTATACTTAGCTATAGCACCAACTTATCCACCTTGAAGATGGGGGATTGCCACAGCCCGCGGACGCTTTGATGGGATACAGTCAACTGTGTGGTGCCTTCAACTCTTGGGAACCTTCACCAATCGGCGCATTCACGAATCATCGATTCAAAGATGATGATCAATGTGCAATTGACACAACGTCTTGACTGGGCTGGAAACATTAAACCAGGTCCCCTCACATAGTGACCTGTTCCAATCTTTGGCCCTTCGACGCGTACGTCCTAGTGACTCGATTCTGAAACCCTCTTGCCAACTCCGATCGCTCCTTGCCTCTTCTAACTTGGCGACCAAAAGTGTGATCAAGCATGAATGTAATGCTCGAACGTTGCTTATACAAACTTGGGCCCCTCTTCGGTTCATTTACTCTATGAAGATCCGGCTATCATGGAGGGATCAGTGGACTTGTAAGTTTACACTGCTATACTTATCACTCTTTGCGAGAGATCTGATAGTTGTTAGCAGCCATCTCAGTCCTTGTGCATCGGTGGGTCATATAAAAGGCTGAGGGGTATGCATGGTTTGCGCAGAGCTCATTTGTTCGAGGGCTGCAATCTCACTGTATGATCTGTGTTCCAACATATCAATATAGTAACATAGTAACATATCTCACAGCTCGAAATTTCCTATGCTAAGGCATCCTGTATTTCTTGAAACCATTCCTCCGAAGTGAAATGCCATTGAAAGGTATACATAGATATGACCACTCGAGGTAATACGGCGTTTAATCGATCAACTTCGGGGACACACTCGGTGATGTACATATCAGAACTTCTTTTCGATGGCATTCAAATCGGCTTGATGAAAGCTATCTTTGACGTGGCCATGAGCAGTGTTTTACTTTAAGGCGGTTAGTTTCACCCCATACTCTTTCCTGCCTTGCCCATCAGCCTCGAGGACTCAAAAGTGCCAGTTTCGAACCCTCCGTGGTCTTTAAATGTCCCAAGTACCTGAGAAGCCCATTGAAGCACCCATCGAAGGCACTACTCCCCTCTCGAGTGCTAGATCAAACAAGGAGGATCAACCTAACGATGAGCTGGGTAGTACTCAACAGGCAGCTTCGCTTGGATCCAGTGAATCGAGCTCTCAAAAGGCTCAAGTCGAAAGAGGAGTCGATTATGATGACTGGGAAAACGACCCTTCAAACCCACGAAACTGGTCTCCCGGAAGAAAATGGACAGCTACTGCGATCGTATGTTCGTTCACCTCTCTGTGGTTAGGGAAATTAACTTGTGCTTCTGTAGGTATCATTGTATGCTTTCATCTCACCTCTAGCCAGTTCGATGATGGCGCCGGGCTTGCCTGAGATTGCTCAAAAATACAATATTACAAACTCAACGGTACTTGCGATGACTCTGAGTATATTCCTTCTATCTTTCGCTTTTGGAGTGAGCGTTACTACTTTTACCCGTTTATTGGTCGTCGACTGAAGATCGGCTTAGCCACTCTTCCTTGCTCCACTATCGGAAATGTATGGTCGGACATATGTGAATATTTTTCTTTCGATTTAAAGTCAAGCAGTGAATAATCAATGATTTATCTCTTACAGCTATTCAACATTTGCAATGCTCTCTCGATCGCCTTCAACCTAGGCTGTGCCTACGCTCCTACGGCAGGCTCCCTTATAGGATTTCGTTTTCTGGGTGAGTCACCCTTTCTTCCAAAGGGCGAAGCGCTCATCACCTAATGTCTCCTTCGTCATAAGCGGGACTCACGGGAAGCGCACCAATAGCATGTGGTGGTGGGTCAATCAGCGATCTCTTCTCAGAACGTGATCGAGCATCTGCGATGGCTCTATTCTCTCTCGGACCACTAATTGGTCGGTTTATTTTGTTATCTAAATCCGCCTTATGATCCCTGACAGATCTGCCTGTCGTGCTTAACTCCCAGGTCCTGCGGTTGGCCCCATCGCCGGCGGCTTCATTACAGAGACTGTGGGCATCAAGTGGGTGTTCATCGTCATTGCGGGTTAGTACGTTCTACTCTCTACCATTCAATCTCTTAAAAACATCTGTGTAGTTGTGTGCGGCTTCGCGTCCCTATTTGGTATCCCCCTTCTGCGAGAGACGTATGCTCCCGTCCTTCGGTATCGCATGGCCGTAGCATCTGGAGACCAGGCGAGGATTACAAAGACGCACACTGCACTCGTTCAGGGTACTGATGGAAGACTGGCGTTCATGTGGATAAGCTTCACCCGGCCCTTGACGATCTTCTTCACCAGCCTGACGTGCTTCATCCTGAGCTTGTACCTGGCATTGTAAGCCGTCGAATTTTAGAATTAGTTCGAAGTGCACTAAACAATTTTCGTTTGGCTAGTATGGCTGGTATGCCTTGTCCCATTTTGAAAGTTTCTTCAACCACTAACTTTTCTCTCCAGGAATCTATTACCTGATGTTCGTCACCTTCGCATGTGAGTCTTTCTATTTTAGTAAGAAACACAACCTCAATCCTTTCTTCGTAATAAACAGCATTCTTTGCCGAAACATATGGCTTTGGACCTGGCATTGGCGGGCTTACCTATCTTGGCATTGGAATCGGATTCTTCATTGCTGCAATAGCAGGTGCCAAGTTTGCCGACAAGGTTTACAAATACGTACCTAATATTTCTTTCTGCATTTCTTTCCCTCTTCTGCTCACCCTCCTCTACCCATTTAGCTAGCAAAAAAACGCGGCGGGAATGGGACACCGGAAATGCGTATGCCAGCGCTGTTCGCTGGTTCATTCTTCGTCCCGATAGGTCTCTTGTACGTTGAGTTCGTGATTAGTTATCTTGGCAATTGACTGACGACGAGCCACTTCAGCTGGTATGGATGGTCTGCGCAGGCAAAACTGCATTGGATTATGCCGATATTGGGGTCTGGTATTTTTGGATTCGGTATGTTGTGATCAAACAATTTCGTGGCATCGCTTCTCACCTTCAATGACTTCCAGGGGTAATGACAACAACGTAAGTTAAGCAGCGCAGGGAAGATGCTTGTTAACTAACAATTTTGCAGGCTTCCTATTCTGTTGTATCTCGTTGATGCCTTTGAATACGCCGCGAGTGCAACGGCTGCAGCCTATGTAGGATCCACATACACAATTGATGTCGTGAACTAACCTCCGCCTCTCAGGTCTTGCGATCCCTCCTTGGGTTTGTCTTCCCACTATTCGGTAAGCAGATGTTCGATCGCCTTGGGCTGGGAGGGGGAAACTCGGTACGCATGTTTGACATTCTTCACGATTCCTTTTACTCAACTGATCCCGTTCAGCTTCTTGGTGGGCTTGCGATACTATTGGGTATTCCATTCCCTGTGTGGATCTACTATCGTGGTGAAGCTATTCGTCAAAAAGGCAGGCAAAATCTGTAAGACGGAGTCCAGCTCCTCATGTCCATCCAAATTTGTATGTACTGTAAATGGTTGCGTTGTTTAATTATACACCCTTGGTCAATGTCTACGTACTTTCCACGAATGAACACGACACATATGTACCCCTTCTCAATGATGCAACACGTCGCCTGGCGTGGCTGGATATGGTTGCGCGGTATTTTGGATTGATGTGCAACGACGTGTCCGTGTTTGCGGCTGTGTTGGCAGGACGTGGCCTCTTCGGAATTCTTATTGCTGTAATCTTTCACGTCTACTATCTCAACTATGGCGTCTCCTGCCGCGCAATTGCCTCCTGGTTGGGTTGCTGAATGGTGTGCAAATTGCTCTATATCTGGTTAAACTAATGTTAAAATCGCTTGAAGGGACGCAAACAACCAACGATACTTGTTCATTGGTAGGATCGTGTATATATGGTGGGATTCAAACTAACTTGTGTTAGAATCTGCTTCGGGCCATTCACAGTGGGAAGTTCCTCAGGCAAACCCGCAGGTCCAGGATCAGCAACCTTTGGCGTCCCCGCCGCCAGTCCAACATCACGGAAAACGACGCCAATACGCGGCGGGCCAGTCCCAGGTATATTACGGCGGTGATGGTGCTGTTGACCCTACATATGGCGGCGGAGGACCACAGCAGCAGCCTGCTGTAGGTGGGCAGCTGTTTACACCTGGTTTGGTGGGAGAGCAGCAGTTCGCGACCCAGCAGGCCACGGGGCAAGCCCCATATTACCCGCCTGGACAGGAACCCGAGTATATCAACGGCCCCGCCTATGGGCAGCCACAGCCCCAGCAGTATGGCGCACAGGCGCCCGTGGACCAGCTTGCAGGACAGTTCGGTCAGATGGGCATGGGGGGACAGAAACAGTTCCAACTATACACCACCAACTTGCTCACATCGCCCCCAGAGCCTCGTGAACTCTACCGCCCGCCTCCTGAGATCCGTCTCCCACCAAATTCGTGTATATCGCCTTCTCCCCTTGCCAACCCTGACCCTTCTTACAAGCGGTCAACGCTCAACGCGATCCCGACCACGTCGTCGCTTCTGGGAAAAGCGAAGGTTCCTTTGGCACTTATCATCACACCCTACCGGTCTATTAAGGAAGGCGAAGAAGCCGTCCCCCTTGTTACGGATACCGTTATTGCACGATGCCGGCGGTGCAGGACCTATATCAACCCCTACGTCCAATTCATCGATGGTGGCAATCGGTGAGTGCAGCAACGTGTTGGACCTTCTTCTTTCATTACTGACGCATCTATAGCTGGCGATGCTGCATGTGTAACATGGCCAACGAAGTGCCGCAACTTTTCGACTGGGATCAAGTCCGCAATCAGCCTGGAGACCGGTGGTCTCGTGCTGAGCTCAACCACTCTGTTGTCGAATTTGTCGCTCCTACCGAGTACATGGTCCGACCTCCCCAGCCTGCTGTATATGTCTTCCTGATCGATGTGAGCCATTCGGCTGTTCAATCTGGTGAGATGACCTGTGCCGTTCCATGATATTCGTGTATAACGAGATATCCTTCATCAAGGGATGGTCGCTACCGCTACTCGCACGCTTCTTGAGAATCTTGAGCGCATTCCTGACGAGGACGAGAGGACAAAAGTTGCCATCATCTGCTACGACGTGTCGTTGTACTTCTTCTCATTGCCCGTAAGTATCCTGCCGGAGACTTATTGTGCCAGAAGTACTAACAATGGCATAAGCCCGGGAGCACGGACCCTTCCATGCTCGTTGTGTCCGATATCGACGATGTCTTCCTTCCCAAACCAACCGATCTTTTGGTCAACCTCGCTGAAGCTCGCAGCACCCTGGAAACCCTTCTCGGCAGGATCAACGACATGTTCCAGGACAACATGGTAGTTGGTAGCGCAATGGGACCTGCCCTTCAGGCCGGCTTCAAGTTGATGGTATGATTCCCTAATCCTCTTCTTCCTTTTAGTTAACAACGTGTCCAGTCTCCCATTGGTGGTAAAATCATAGTGCTCTCTTCCTCCTTACCCAGTGTTGGTGCGGGTGCTTTGAAACCCAGAGAGGACCCCAAGATCCTTGGTACCGCCAAGGTACTATTATATGCACTGTTGCGTGAGTGGACTCGCTGACACACTTTTACAGGAATCTGGCCTTCTCCAGGCGGCCTCGCCGTTCTACAAAACTTTTGCTATCGAATGCTCAAGAGCACACGTCTCGGTCGATATGTTCCTGTTCAGCGCTGGTTACACCGACGTTGCCAGTCTCGGTACGAAATTCTTCACCTTACTTCACACTTCTTTTTCTCATCTGGAGGTTCTTAGCCTGCCTCCCCCATTACACTTCCGGCCAAACATACTACTACCCCGCCTTCAACGCTGTGCGGTCAGAGGACGCACTCAAGTTCGCCCACGAGTTCGGTGAGGTGTTGGCGATGCCGATCATGTTGGAAGCCGTTATGCGTGTGCGTGCTTCACGCGGTACGTCACTTCAACCCAAAGAACGCTACTTCACCTTCTGACACGCAAAACATTATAGGTCTTCGCATGGCCTCCTTCCATGGAAACTTCTTCGTGCGCTCGACAGACCTACTCGCTATGCCCGCCGTGCCGCAGGATCAGTCATACGCCATAGAAATCCAGATCGAGGAGACCATCACTTCACCGTTTGTCGTCTTCCAGACTGCTGTCCTTCATACGACATGCTTCGGTAAGCCAGCTGTACCCAGGTTCTCAACTTCCAGGCACTCATTGTTGATGTGAAGGCGAACGACGCATCCGGGTCATCACACTTGCCCTGCCCACCACGAACAATGTTTCCGAGGTGTTCGCGTCGGCTGATCAGGTGGCCATTGGCACACTTCTTGCGAACAAGGCCGTTGAGCGCGCTCTCACGCACAAGTTGGAGGATAGTAGGGACTACATCTTCCAGAAGCTTGTTGACATCCTCGTGTCGTACAAGGCGAATATGACCTCTGGTGGTGCAGGTGCTAGTGCTCAGCTAGCCATCTCGGACAACATGAAGATGCTACCCGTCCTCGTTCTTGGATTGTTGAAGAACGTAAGTCAAGCGTTCTGCTTTTTTCTTCTTCTTTCTGTCTGTCTGCTAATATGCATTCGAAATCCCAGGTCGGCATTCGCCAGAGCGCACAAATTCCCCCCGACATCAGAGCCTATTCCCAATGCCTCTTGACTACCTTGCCTTCACAGTTGCTCGTTCCTTACATCTACCCTACTTTCTATTCCTTGCATACGATGCCACCTGAGGTACGCTTTATGGACCCCAACTACCTAACCCAATACTGATGTTTCTTGGATAGGCTGGAGCTGTTGGTGAAAATGGTGTCATTATGCCACCAGCTCTTCCCCTTACGTCCGAGCGACTGGAGCGGCATGGTCTTTTCCTCATCGAAGATGGCCAGACAATCTTCCTTTACGTCGGTAGGGATGCTGTTCCCCAGCTCATCATGGATGTCTTCAACCTTCCCAACTATGACCAACTCCGCGGTGGCAAGGTACATACTCATTTTATATATCGCCATATCGTGCATACCATTGACTGCTTTTATTTCAGACCACTCTCGCCGTCCTCGACAACTCATTCTCGCAGCGCGTTAACGCCGTCATCCAGAAGACCCGCGAGATGCGTCGTGGCGTATACTACCCTCACCTCTATGTGGTCAAGGATGACGGCGAGCCCCCGCTCCGCCTCTGGGCACTCTCTGCGCTCATCCAGGACCGTGCAGACGTGTTGCCAAGCTACCAGCAGTTTATCTCATCTCTGAAGGACAAGGTGAACGGCATTGGTGGAGGCTATTAGGCTGCAGTCCTCCCTTCATCTCCTCCTATCGTCTCGTATCAAAAAAAAATAGGGTTGATATGCTGTAGATTATCCGTTGCTAGTGTGAAAGATTTAGGTTTAAATACATACCATACCTTTTTTTCTATTCTCGTTTTGTACGTTTCCGAATATAAATGCAGGAATCAGGCCATCTGCCTAGATGTTGTATTCGCTAGCGTTTTTGTGACAAATCGTTTATGATTTAGCGACTACAACATATGATATGCATCACACAACAAACAAGTTCTTGTCCACTTGATATACTCTCCATGCTACCATAACGATGTATGTAACGCTAACCCTACATGAAATACATAATTTAGCCCATAAGTTAGCTGCTTGTCTTTCAAAACGTCTTCGCAAAAATATAAATCCTAAAAGCTACAGCTACATATATCAACATTCACGAGTCCCAGCAGCCAAGGCGCTCCTAGTCCTTCATCGACCTTTACCGATTCTATTCATCCATTGGATCTTCATCCCCGTCGTCTCCCCCAATAGGCATCATACCTCCTCCTGTTGATGCAGCCCCCATACCCAAGCCGAGTATACCGCCTCCCAGAGCCTCCATGCTATCCAAATCCCGTTCTAAGTCCACCTGTTCCTCGTCTTCAGCTGGAGGCATGCCCAAGTTCATACGTTTTATCGTATTCCTTAGCTTCTCGATCTCTTCATCCCGCCTCTCTGTCCGTGCTTTCAACACCCTGATGTACTCGTTGCCGCACATGAGTAGCTGAAGTTTGCTAACACCCTTATTTGGGCCCTCGCCGCCTGCTTTCGGAGGGCCACGCGGGGGCAGCGCACCAGGAAGGATCTCTTCCGCTGGGAATTTATCGTCCGTCGGAAGAGGAATCGGCGGGAGGAGTAGACGGAGGTCGTCGAAGGTTGTTTTGAGGGAGTCACGACGCTTCTGTTCTGCGGCCTTATGCGAGGTCTTACGGACCTGCACAACAGGGGTGGTCGGCTGGATCGCAGGGGAGGAGAGTGTCATAGAGTGTGGACCCGAACCAGCTGTATGTGAAGCGTGATGTCAGATTGAAGAGACAAGGCGAGGGAATCGGTACATGCCTGGGAGGATCGCTTTAAGGCTGGGGCTAACTCCTGTAGCTGTCGAGTTCTTGCGCGTGTTTTTTGCTGCAGTGACTCTAGGTTTTGCTGCAGGTGCAGCAACAGGTGCGTTTGCCTTTGCATCAGCTTTGACAGGGCCTGTAGGAGGGCCCATGCCAGAGCTGATACCTAGTCGTCCGAGTTTCATGATACTCGCTGGGGTGACTGGTGTCAAATGAGGATTGAATTGGGGCGATGCCTGGGCCGGCTCCAAAGATCCACTGGAGGATGCTGACGACGCGGGTGCAGGCGGAGGTGGCATCGACAAATCAACGGGAGAGGGCGAGTCGGCAGGCGGAGCATCTCCTGCAATGCTCCCTCTCCGCGACCGCGTCGACCGTATCAAGGGCGTTGAAGTAGTAGACTTAGAAGCCCGGAAATACTTTTTTGTGCCAGGCATCCCGGGATTCGTCGGGCGAATGGCAGGGGATTGTTTTTTTCGTGAGGGCATTCCCTCGTCACCGCTCGATGAAGCGGCACGCTTGTTCGTCTGAGGGAAAGGATTCATACCAGAAGGGTGATGCGCATGGTGCTGCGCCCCGAGCCATGGACTTGTAAGGGGCGATATATCGAAGTCGAGATCTGCAGGCGAAGGGAGACTACGGAAGGCTATATGTTCCGGCGCAGAGGTTGATCCTCGGGGAGCAGAGAAATTTGTGTTTATGGGATGGGTATGGGAGTGGGTGTTGATTGGTGCCATGTGAAGGTCTGGCCGAAATGGCTCCTGAGTCGGGGCCTGCGAGTCCAAATAGCTATTGCTCAGCACAATGGGCGACACAAAGTCCATGGAAGGCTGCTGAGCATGGATTTCTGCTGAGTGGCCTGCTGGGACTTTAGTTGCTCGAGTTTCAATGATGGGGAAGGAAGCGATGTACCAGGGGTAGGAAGGCCATTATATCGATCTGGCATGTCCCTCCGCGGTTCAATAGAAGGGGAACTCGACATGATACCTGCAGTTTGGCTGCTGATGAGAGCAATCTGAATTAAAAATGGTCAGCAACGCGTAGATTTAATTAAAACAGGCGAAAGTAGAATCAGAATGAAGCAAAGACTGAATGTGCTAGGTCATCATGCGACTTGCCGACATGCGTTCAGTACGTATGCCATAGCATGAAGCATAGACGAAGCAAAGCGAATCCGCGTCTCAGAACTGAGAAGCGAAAGTTTACACATGCATAACGCTGCCATCCATCATCAGCGGTGGCTTCCCGACGTCTGATTGACCGCTGCCTCCCTCTCCGAGTTGATTCTTTCAAACATTCAAACATGTGTGGTTCCCCGTATCAATAAAAAAATGATATGATGTCAAGAACTCACCTGTTGCTGAAAGATCTGGTTTTGCAGCTGTTGGAGCTGCTGAAGCTGTGTCAACTTGAACTGCTGTTCAAGCATCGTTTGCGCGTTATAGGAAGACGAGTTGGGCGACGGCGCCTGCGATTCGACTCCCTGCATCGACATCAGGTTATTGATCATGTCCAAGCTGAGCTGAGGGTTCATTGTCGCAGGTATCGATTGCTGTTGCATCGGTTGCTGCATCGACTGCTGCTGATTGTACTGCATCGAGTACATAGACTGCTGGTTATCGCCAGGAAACATTGTGGAAAGAAAATCCTTCTCCTGGTGTTCATGAGCATCCATGGTGGTGAAGACGGTGGCAGTTCAAAAAGAACACAGCGAGGCCGCCTGTCGCCAAGTACTAGATCAGGTCCACTTTCAGGTTCAATCATTTTTATTTCATCAGAAAAATCACGCGCCTCTCCGGTCCGATCCCACCAGCACCATCCTGCTCCAACCAGCTTCCACCTCTCCACACTGTCCACGCTGTCTTGACCGTGGTGACTGCGCTAAATGTCTTGAATTATTGGAAGGCCTTGACACGCTTCCTCTGGTTGATTCTCAATGGAAATCCGATGATCGCAGACGTATGTTGTGTCGAGTCACTCAAACCTGTCAAGGGAGGGGGAACGAGCTGTTCATAATAGAACCTCTGCGAACCTGAGCTCAAATCTAATCACACGACATCTCGTAATATTGTGTATATTCTCTTCCAATTCCATTGCCACGCATGAGCACACGACCGATGCCACCAAAAATACCTTCAGATCTGATGCAGAGAAGATCTATGTTGGAGGACGAAAAGATCGATCCTCGATGTTAATTCCTACGCTGTCCCAAACTTCTTAATGTTATACCGTGCAAAACACAAAGAGTCGACCTGTCTCTGGGGGCCGTAATTTTGATCCCCTCGCGTAGCAACGAAAAATTTAGAAGGAAACTGGCCTCAAAACTCATAAATATTTTGGGCCATGATTACATAAACATATTCACATTTCGACAAAAAAAAAGAAAGTTATGACACGTCAGAAATGCCAAAAAAGGTACTAGATCTCAGCAGCTGCAAAGTGTTCTCGGGAAGCGCGGCTTTGGTTCTGGGATTCAGCCTGATGATATCTCAGCAAAAACTCAGGACCGGGGACCCCGACTTTGTGCCATCGGATGACGAGTCGGAGTTAGACTCTGATACAGAAACTTAAAGGCGCTTTCTCTCTCTCTACGTTGGCATAGGCCGGTCTGCTGACGGCCAGCCTTGTGATCTTGAGGAGGATCAAGAAGAAATGGAGGAACTCACGGGATTAGAATACCGATCTCATCCGTCGGATTGGCACTGGAGTTATGATGAGCGTTGATATGCTACTTAACTAGATAATCTAAAAAGAAAAAAAAGGTCCATGTTCACATTTACGAAGTAAAAAAATTTCAAACTTAGGATATACAAAATTGGTTATGATAGCTCCAAAGCCTTTATAAAAAGGCGTTGTTTGGCAGAGTTTGAGAGGAAAACGATGACATCTGGATGAGGAGATACATTTTCAAAATTTGATGGTCGGAGTTGTCTATTTTGAGCGTTTTGCACTGTACTGATCTAGTAGCTGACTTATGACGGACAACTTCAGGTTTGTTCCTACATCTAGCCCTGAGTTTGTTGCAAGTCTTTCATCATTGCCAATTATCAAAATCATATCTCCAATCATACCTGAGATTACAGCAGTCCACGGCTTCAAAAGAACAGGTTGTGGTGTGCAGTTTTCTAACGATGAATTCTCGATTCTGATCAAATAGTTCATTCATGTTACACCTTCAGTTACCGGTCACTAGCGGGAGGTTGGTAGTTGTGTGTGTCCTTAAATTCACCATGGTAGAAAAGATTAGATCTCGCCAACGCCATCATCGTTAAGAATCTCACTCTTGTACATATGTACCACCTGCCAGACCTCTATATATATTGGTCTCTACATTCTCCAACATCAATGTTCAAAACTGATAAATTCCTTCGATAGGCACCATCGTTTCCGATCCTACATACACTCCTCAACATCACCCTTACACATACGCCATGACATATCGCTAAACACCTTTCGGCCGACGTCAAGGGTTAACGCGTTGACAATTTCCTGGGGGCCCCATTCGACAAACAATAATGACGGATGGAGGTAAGTATGTTCTGCTAGCTCCTATTTTGATTTTGACTTGCCCTGATGTCTGAGTCAAGGAAACAGATACGTCATGTCCAGGGCCTAAGAGTTGACTTGTTGAGAGGACATGTCCTGGAGATGATCGCATATGTAGAGAGATAGAGGTACATATCATATCATATATAATCTTTCTCACACGGTCTGGAGGGGAGGCTGAGCGCCACACTACATAATTGCAACCAGAGCACCAGAACTGACGTTTGGCTTATTTTTTTCTCATTTCTGTCTGATCAGCTCCACCTGGTTCTCTGCGTTTCCGTTAGGCCTCCCATACTCCATCTCCACGCGTCTCTGTGAGAACTCCCTCTCGCGTCTCAGGTTCTCCAATTCAACTCGGAGTCTCTCCGTATTATCATCCCCCCGTCTATTCATAACACACGGCGGGTGCTCCAGAGTTGGTGGGCGGTATCCATCATATGCAGGCGGTGATGAGTGGTAGTGGAAGTCTGCTGGTGGCGGGCTGTAGTACGTGTTGTAGTTCATTGATGACACTAGATAGCCTTGATCTGTGCAGTCCCAATGATTGTTCGAAATGCTTGGAAGCAAAAAGTGAAGCAACGTACGTTGTTTTTCAAGATCAACCAACTCTTGTGCCCTGCGTTTCCTATTGTGTAGCACGCGTAAAACGATCACGAGGATGCAAATGACCACACCAACAACGCTGAGGATGAGTACAGCTAAAGTAGAAGACATTATCTTGAGAGTCGAGGATCGGAAGCTAGTTTTCTAATTCTTTGAACGCTCCTTTTATCATCCCATCATTCTAACAAGGGATACAGCGAATGGTGTGGAAATTAGGCGCTGTGGCCCCGATCAGGATTTCCAACCATCATTAAGCACAGCCCATCAATACAGATGACAACGAACAGCCTGAGAAAAGTCCATTCTCAGTCAAAAAGTACAACTGATGCATGGATGCACAGCCCGCGATACTGATAACCTTAAAATCGTCGCGATAGGAGGAGTGCTCATGATGACACGAGCACATGGAGGCTGGCTCCAATATGACAGCCACACAAGGGCTAACCTGACGCATGGCTGTTTGAGTTAGAGGTTCGGATCTTCGTTAACCTTTGGTCAGTCAAGCAATCTGCAATGCATACTACCGCACAAGATGCGAGCCACCTGATGTTAACCTGAGGTAACCGACGCGGACAGTGAACACTGCATACAAAGAAATGAAGTAGTGTCGTTGTATTCGAATCGAGTGACTACCTTGATTCAAACCTGAGTGGATCATGCATGACCTAGGCTAGTCTCATTCCAGTCCACGAGACAACATCGCTGGAAGGGAAAGGGAAAAAGTTGATGAAATTCCAGAGTACCGTCCCCAAACGTCATAGAGCCAGACATGCGGGTATACAAGTTACGAATAGTGGTACGTCCTGTGTCAAGAGCCAAAAAGTGTAATAAAGCTCAGTAACTACATTCTTGTAGCACAGTGTGCGCAATAGTTCAAGCATCGACACCGTTCTGCGCAAGCAGGTTCACGGTACCCTCCGCTGGTTTTACAGTCAGTCCTGTCAGAAGAAAAGAGGCTTGAGAAAGACTCACGGATATTTTCGAGAGCGTCTGTCAAGGCCAAGTTCTGCACCTTATCCCGCATTTGAGCGGGGGTGAGTTCTCCTTGCAGAGCGATCAGGTACGCAACCAAACCGGAAATATGGGGGGTAGCCTTGAGATCCCAAATCGAGTCAATAAACAACGGAGACGAAATAAATTCATTACCATGGAAGTTCCATTCAATGCCGCAAGTTCCTAATTGGTCTCAAAACATGAATACCGATTCAAAAGCAAACACGACCCTATTGCCTACATTTGGTCCGCTGATCCAAGAGCTGGTGATAAATTCTCCGGGAGCGAAGACATCGACAACTGCGCCGTAGTTCGAGAACTTAGCACGTTTATCTTGGATGTTGCTGGCACCGACAGTGATGGCGCTTGCAACGCGGGCAGGCGAAACGTTGGCGGCATCTTTGTTGTCGTTGCCTGCTGCGGTCTATCGAAGTTGCATCAGAGACAGACAGCTGTAGGCTGTGGTTGAACAGAAGAAACTCTCAACTTACAATAACGTGGACACCGCTATTAGTGAGCTATCATCAAACGGTGAAAACCATGGTAGTCAATCAGGGTAGATCGCCTACAGCTATCACAGCGTGGTCCATGGCAGTAGATGCGCCTCCACCTAGAGACATAGAGGCAACAGAGGGTTTACCGGTTGCGTTAGCTTTTTTACCGACCCAATTCAATCCTGAGATACTTCAACCAATGCTTCAATATCAAAATGCCAAAATATGGAGTTACGGTACAACTCACATATCGGCAATAGTGCCTGAACTGTTCCGTTGAAAAGGTATGTGAAGAACTATCAAACACAAACCATACTACTTACCCTTCTTTACCCTTGCCGAGAACCTTGACCGCGATGATGGATGCGTTCTTCGCGACGCCGACGTGTGTGCCGGCTGCAGTGCCGCTACGGTTCTCGCATGTCAGTATGAAGTGCTTATTTCACACGAATGCAGTGACGTACGCGCAGTGAGTCCCATGACCGTGAACGTCTTCATCAGGATAAGGGCCAAAGGTAGCGCCCCATGTTGCGCGTCCTCCAAATTCAGTCTAGATATTATTGTCAGTTTGTCTCACAGGAGAGTTTAATCCTAGAGAACCCCACATGGTTGACGTATACACCTTTTGTATATCATAATCAGATCAGACCGCCCCTTACCTGCAAACGGGTACTGGTGACTTACCCGTATCTATACGCGCAGATGAACCCAGTTAGCATCACGCCTAATTCTTGCGAGGGACAGCATATCAGACGTACCAACGATATAGATATCAACCCCAGAACCAGCGGTGTCATCGTAAGCATAGACAAAGTCAAGAGAGCTAAACATGGAACGCTCAATACAGTTCATGATATTCTTTTACTGGGCGCACAGACCTCTCGTTCTGACCAGCGAATGACTCTGACCAACTGAGACGGGAAATGCCCCAGGGCGCGTTATCTCTGGCAGATAATCGTCATGGTCAGACCACTACACCCAATACTCAGGGAGCGGCACGGACTGTGTTATAATCTCAAGTGGTCTTACAACACCATCTTCAGAAATAGACTCCACATCCTTGTGGATACGAAGAGCCTCAAGTTGCTCGGCGCTGAGTTCGCCTACGGTCAGGCAGGTCAGAATAATGCTGAAAGAGGAGAGGAGCAGAACACACCGGCAAAGCCATTAATCAACGTCCAATCGTGAGTCGCGGAGGTTCTCGTCGTCTCAAAGAAGGTCGACTTGGGCACATCGGGCTTGAGAGTAACGATGTATCTCCCTGTGGTTTTGCCGTCGTACTTTTCGATCTGAAGACCGAGCGCGGCAGGAACTGCGAACGCGGGAAGGACGAGTGAAAGAGCAGCGAAAACAACGGCAAAGAGACGCATCACAGAACTTCGTGGAGGTCAGCTCAAGATCGAAGTGAGGAAACTTGAGCACCGGCCACGCTTACCTTTATAATCAGAGCGCGTTTAATTTCGGCTACTGCATTGTCCGCGACCCAGGGATGTTGGACAGGTTGAATTGAACAACGCGATTTGGCCGTGATGTCTGTGGAGTGACTCGACCTTCCATCAGCCAGCGATTTCTCATTTGATGCTCGAGTATGTGGTTTTAACGCAGATGGACAACGCCAATTTGCCCACAGTTAAGAAGTGCTCGAGCGGCCCACATAGCATCCAGCTGGTGTTATAGAGTTGCCACAATTAGACAAGTAGCGAGCGAAGAAAACGCTCCGCATACATTTGTACTGTAAGTAATGGAATCAAAGGATGCCGTACGTATACATCCGTCCATCCATCCATATCTAGACAAGAAGTTTCCGAATACAGCCTGTCTGGAAACATCTCATGTGTCGGATAGGATCGCGCAGAAAGCCACCTCAGATCCAAAACTCTCTAAAGCATCATAATAGGAGATTCGAAACCTCATGTACAACACTAGTTGAGCGCTTCGTGAGCGCTGCCGAAGAGCAACAATTTTTAGAATTGAAAAGCTGGTGGAAGTTGAAAAGAAGCCTAGGGCATCTACACAAAAGTCAGTCCCATATCTGGCCTGATATGGGACGAAGAGCCAGTATGACCATTTCTGGCCTGATATGGGACCAAGAGCCAGGTATGGCCCATTTCTGGCCCAAATTTGGCAATACCTGGCCCATTTCTGGCTTATGAGTCATATTGGGCCAGATATGGGACCGACTTTTTTGTAGATGGGGGAGGCCTAACACCAAAGGATAGGAGCCGTCCAGAGCTTAGATGGCAGAATTAGGCTGGCAGAAGCATAGCTGTAGCGGTAGCCTCCCCGCTATGGAAAGAGCCAGAGAACTCGTCACCTCTGAGTCACGGGTCATAGGAATGTAATGAGGCAGGTAGCCCAACTGGTTTGTCGAGTGCGAATCCGACATGTTCCATTTTTAGGAGAACCGTTACAATAGCCATAAATGCACCTAAGGCATTGAAAGTCTCGGTCACGTGGGACCCTTGTAGGCCCATTATTTGGTTGGTTCCAATAGGCCCTCCGAGGGTCACTTCCAAATTGGAACTATTGATTCGGACTGCTCTAAAAATAGACTGTCTCAGATATGATCTATACTTAAACTGCTTCTGAATTTTTGGAACCCCACACCGCCAAAACACCCTCCAAATTGGCGGTTGCAACATTGTGAGACCATATCAGGGGTAGTGGTGGAGAGGCCGGGGAAGCAGGGTGTGCATAGGCAGAGATGATGAACACGTACCATGTCGAACGCCACGAAGGAAGTTCATCAGGCAACTTTATGTAACGAGCTTCCAATACACTTTCTCCCACAATGATTTCAGAATAACATGTTACATGATATGCGGTTGGAGATTTACTCATACAAGACATCTGTAGTACATGGCCAACATTGTGTTTATGAAATCCAATATATTTCCTTTTTTTTTGAATTAGTACCACC
>JABCKO010015915.1:5605-31788 GCA_018855915.1 Tephrocybe sp. NHM501043
AGTTGTGTCAAAGGCTGCACACAAGAAGAATACAAAGAAACAGATGAGAGAAATGAACCGGACACACAGCATTTTTGCCACATGAGAGACTCAATGTCAGAAACGCCTTGGAGAGTGGTGAGTTGTCAAGCCGGCAGAAAAGTTCTGACTCGTTCTGATTCGTCATCAGAATCACCAGGGTGCGGCTTGTCTGCAGATACAAATGCGTACCATATGACTGCGCAACGGCACAGCCTTGCCCTTGGTCTGAGTTGAATTTGCAGAATAGGTATGAATCACGACCACCTGTTTCGAACCTTTCGCGGTCACCAGACCCCTCATCTCCCTTCATCTGCTGCGCTGGGCGCCGAGATACGGCCTCGCAACTCTGGAAGGTGTGTGTTTGTGCACGATGTACATGTACTTGTATGGCCACTGGCACTGCTTTTTTGTTTGTATTCAACGAGAATTGAACTGGTTCCACTGGATGTTATAGGAGTATGCAGGCGTGCCGCAGCGCTTCCTCCTGGCCTTCGCCAGCTACACACCCCGTGTGATACCCTGTAGAACGGCCAGATGGTCCCATTTGTGGCAGTATTCCCTTGGCAGGTCGCTGTGAGCCCGCCTCTATCAATTATCTCTCATCAAGGCCTCAACTATCTTGTTTCGTCGATACACCCTGTGATACCCTGCAAGCCACGAATTCACTTCTATGGCGCTTGGCACTCAAAACCTCAAGCGTAGCGGCTACTAGGCCACAATCACCCCTCATTGGTGGAGCTTAGCTAAGCTCCACATTCTCCACCCACCGCACAGGTCTGGTTTCGGACTACCTCTTGCTGTCTCCCACCAGCATCGGGAACTTTCGGAGCGTGCGCAATCTCATGCTTGCGCTTCAGTGCAACTGCATCCAGCTGCTGCTGTTAGGATTTCTCATCGGTGTAGTCAAGATCCGCCCGAAACGCCCGGACCTTATCGATTTGGCGCCCTCGCGAAATGACGCATGAAAATGACAAAAGACATATGTTATCTTTGGAAAGTGTATCATCATACTCCGACGTCGAAGATTATTCAAGGATAGACTTGTATTCTGTGACGACCCCTTTTGCATCTGTTGGAGCATGTTCTAAACTTCGTGCCATATGTTTCGCACCTTTATGTCTATGCCTCGAGTCCAAGCTCCTTCCGCCTATCTGCATGCTGTGGAGACTCGGTTTACTATCAAGGTTTTAACGGAAACGTTAGATGCTCAAGACTCCATCGAACGCTATGTCACCGTGTACCTTTGTCTATCAAAATGGAACCCACTATCCAGCTCGAAATCGGGCGATCTACATGTGCTTTCAGAGCCAGCTCGCCGCTCGCTTGGCTTATTGGGTTCGTCTGACCTGTTCCTCCGTCTCAACGGACAGATTGTGGCTACAAGACCCGACCTTGCGCTCACATGAGTTATTCCGACCTATCGCCGCAGTTAAAAGTAGCCCTTGTGAGCGAAATTGAACATTCCTCCTGTGCACACCTCTGCACACATGGGTTCGGCGCCTGAATGCGTGAACGAACTGCACAGAGAAATTCCGGAACTTTGTCGGGAAGTGACACAACGCCGACGCTTTTTCCACCCTACTATTCTTCGTCTATCTTAAGTAGTGTTTTTTGCTTCCACCATTGTCACGTGGAGGTAGACTTTAGCTACAGCAACAGCGATGATTCGACGCATATTTTCCGTCGATCCCAACCACGCAGTAGTGTGACAATTTCCTTGTGAAGTCCTGTTCTAGGCTAACGGTCGCAGGGAAACCATCGGTCCAAAGTTGCATCATGTGGTATTCTAAGGCCTGTTTTTCCTGGCGCTCAACATCTCGCGATGTATCGTGGCATCAACTTTGGCCTGTAGCACGTGGTCCGTTCAACAACGTATAACTCGCGGAGTATTGAGAGCCTAATTGGATGACACCGATTCGTCGATCTGTCAAGATACGCTTGAGCCTGGGCTCGATATGCTCGGGACCATTGCGCCGGTTGATCGTACTTTTGCTCACGATAATAGGCTTCCATCCATATACTTAATGTTGTCTTCTCTCGAACCACTTTCCTTTACTTGCCGGTTGCCTCGCGCAGTGCACCATACGATTTCAGGCTTATGGCTGGACAGTCTTGGCTTGATATGCTTCATTTGCGTAACAGTCCATGTGCACACTCGGAATGCCTTCTTATCAGCCTATCCCGGCCAATGAGAGTATAAGGCTATTGACTCATGCTTCTGGCCGTTCCTCCTCTGTGGTGATGATTGAGGCCAACGATCAACGTCATAAATGACGAACCTGGCGTAATAGACGCGATCGCACAGAGATCTTAACAGTAATATCGCGAAATGGCCTCCAAATATACTTTTTTGTCCCTCAGTCATCTTAATCTCTGACGTAACTTGCCAGTTCGTAGGCCTTTGAACAGCTCGGTTCACGAAGTGTGTGCTCTCTTATGGTCTTATGGTTGTGGCGCCATGCAAGGTCACGCATTTCACTCGGAAACTATATAATATGATCTCGTTCAGCGTCATAAATGGATTTGAACACGTCGAGCGTCACTGGTGAAAGGATGACTGCTGTCAAGGTCACACTACTTAACACTTGCTGGCTACCGATGAGATCACGGAAATGGATGGTGGTAACTGATCTTATCTTATCCTACTGTCTTATTCGGCAGAAATGAAAAAAAAAATTCTATCAAGTCGAGAGGGACCCGAACAAGAAGAATACAAGGAGAAACTTTTGGGGAATTGTTATTCGCTATTTTTTCTTCTTCCATGCGGACTGGTGCCCAATGGATTGATTTAATTGGTCCCCAAAACCATAATGCCCATTAAGTCCCATTGCCGCCGCAGAATCCTGGCGAAGGTTGTGATTGACGATGTAACGGGTGCCAACTTTTTCTTCTTTGCATCTGCCTGAACATACGCTAAAATTTAGTCGGAGAGAAGCACGCCACTGACCGAGATGGCCGCTTCTTGACGCCCCTATACAGGAGAAGCTAAGCTTCTTAGTGAGGCGCGATAATAGAAGTGACAATAGGATTATGTAGTCTATCTCGGCGTCCTCCTTAAAACATCCTGAGCTCTGGCTAACGAATGCAGGTTATGGCAAAACAAAGATATGCCTTACAAGTCGCCGATCACGGTTATTGCGCCAGCGTATGATGTGGCAGGGTCGAGGCTTCTGTTGCGGGTTCTTCTTAGATCGTTGCCAGACTCGAGTTTGATAAGTTTTCCGTGGCGAGACAAACTGGTTCACCTCTTTGAATTGGTATTGAGCTCCTGATTGCCATGTTGAGGTTCAAATCTACACCTGAGCTCAGGAGAGAGTTACAGCATCGTGACAGGGCCAACCAATGTGTACCCGG
The DNA here is from genome assembly GCA_018855915.1 of Tephrocybe sp. NHM501043. Taxonomy (NCBI): domain Eukaryota; kingdom Fungi; phylum Basidiomycota; class Agaricomycetes; order Agaricales; family Lyophyllaceae; genus Tephrocybe; species Tephrocybe sp. NHM501043. The sequence goes on from JABCKO010015915.1 coordinate 8,981, forward strand.
TGTGAGGCGTGCACCAGAAGGCAATGAGTTTGGGCAAGTTGATTGAAGACCGAATTTCTGTATAATCTACTCGTGTTGTGCCGCAAATGGCAAGAGAAGAACATAGGTCGTGTGGGTTCCAGGAAAGCACCATATGTGCGTGCTAGTATTCCCTAGGGCATAAGTAGGGGCACAGGGCAATCGTCGTGAGGCTCTTACGTATGTTGTATCATCGCCTATACAGGACTCGGGAAGTCGACCGCAAAGCTCATACATAGCGAGCTTCGCTGCAATGCGTCTGGCTGTGAAATTTTAACAGTAGAGTGGTGCAGCCTCCTGGACAATTAGTCCCTCTATACGGGCCTGTGTGCAATATAAGTACGTGTCGCGGAATTCCACGTACATAATCCGTCTGTCAAGCTTGTCAAGGGTCATTTACTCCGGTGGCGTTCATATTCCTAACATCAAGCCGATTGGAATGCCGCATTTTGTGGGGTAAAACGTGTTGAACGCAATCGCTTCCCTTCGTTGACGACTTGACCTATGTCAGTGCAGAAGACATCGCGAGAATATAAAAAAGAGGCCATGGAGTGTGAAACGTTCTGCATTTCCGTCTTGCGATAAGCAGTATCGAAGCAACAGCACATGTAAGTCTTGGGCCAGTCCGAGCCTTGAGAAAGGTGAGATGCTAAGAATAGTGCCGACTCGGCCTCCTTCTGAAGAGTGATCAGTCTAAAGTCACTGAGCTGTGAAAGACCCTGGAGAAATCTGTATGTCTGAATTGATATTATATCCGCACCAAGGAGGCCTGATAGGTCGCGAGCTGATGATGGCCTCCCTCTGGAATTCGAGTAATCGAATGCCCACCTTACACGATGCGATGCATTGTAAGGAATCTAAAGCGGATCTTCTTGCGCGCAAGGTTACGTAAATTGTGCCTCAAGTTTCAAGTGATGTAATACAAATAGTGCCCTATGGTGTATGTGTAAAAGACCTGGTCGAAACCATCAGCAAAATCTCATTAACGGAGAGAATTAACTTTACTAGTTCAGCCTCCTGGTTTCCATGCGTTCAAGTGGCTCATCTCACAGGCGCCTCCATATCTGCCTCAAATCCTCTGGCAATGTAATCTCCTGCTCGTCAATCAGACTGAAGAACTTCACACAAGCAAATGGCCCCTTGTTTTCCAAAACGATCGCCTGCCTCTTGACGAGGGAGTGGGAAAGATGCTCCTTGATCATCTCCAACAAATGAATGACCTTTTGAAGTGTCGTTATGTTCTTCTCCTCCCATATCTCGAGCGCAGTAGTCGTGACCGTTGTTTCAACGGATACAAACCGGCCGTATCCATCGTGGTACCCCGTCTTGAGGATCGGTGTCTGGGAGAACCATAGCTGCTCCATTGTGCGAGGATTCGAGGGCTCAGAACATTTGCGAAGGGTTTTGATTTCGATGATCGATTGTGGAGATACCATGGTTCCGGAGCGAACAATTTCGAGGCCGGTAGGTGTCGTAAAGGCTTGCGTCTGCACAGCTTGAGGCTCAAGTGGCGTTGTGGGCCTTAGGCAGGCGTCGACCTGGTACTTGACCATGACTTTGAGACCTCCTATGTCATACGCAATGACGCGATTGTGCTGGGTGGTCCCCTCCGAAAGCGAGCTCGTGAATTTTCGTTCGAAAGACATCCCGTACGTGGGATGCCACGGGAAACTGCTGTAGCCCCATTGCGACCAGCCCAAGTAGAACAAGACTGTATCGCCGACGAGCTCGGCGTCAATGCGATGAGATTGACGATTCTCTCTTCTAAAGAAATTGAATAGAGCGCGCAGATTTTTCCGATCTGTCATTATGTCGAATTGGTGCAACGGCAAATCGGGGGATGAGATATTGATTGCCCTGATCATGGCGTCGAGTGGGCAGGATGGTAAGATGGTTCGTGGATCGACGGCAGGTTCATCAGCGGGGAGGACAATGGGAAGCTCTTGCGGGGTCCATAACGGTGGCGAGCCTATGGTATCATCAGTCATTGTGATTGATGCGAAGGTTGGAAAAGCCGTACCGGGAACCACGACGCGATTAGGGCCCAAGTCGTAAGAGGTAGGGAAAAATGTGTTTTGCGGTGAAACAGAGCGGGTCATGTCAGGGTGGATAGCTTCACGGGATATTGTATGTAGGTGATGTTTTGTTCCTTTGTAAACTGAATCTTGAGGCATCGTTGCGTCACAGCATCGATCCATCCCATCGGTATCGATGAGTTGCCCTTTTATAACCAACAGACACGTCGAGCGCCAATCTACGGTTCTTTCCGACTATATATGCTGTAAGTTCATCACTGCACGAGGACGCTGTGGAGTACTCACTCAAAGTCAAATGGACAGTGATCGGGCTGAGAACATGGTGTCACGTTTATCAGCGATGGCTATAGACTGTCTTGAGTTTTCCGGCCCAGTTTTCACGTCAAGATCATAGCAAATTTGTGGTCCAGAAATTGGAATGCAACTTGAATGTTCTATACTGACGCGAATTGCGGACACAGGGAGTAAAATATAGTCTGAGTCGAACGAGAGAAGTACTTCTGAATTTAGTCTTGTTGTTAGCGTTCGCCGTCAATCCTGGTAAGAGAATCTAACTGAGGTACGTCTGAATCAATTAGTCGAAAGTGCAACTCTTGACTTGGCCAAACTCTGACTGTATGAAGTTTCCGGCTCCAGTTCCGGATCCGGAACAATAAATCTAAACGCATAATCATGAGCGAGAGAAGTTGCAGGATGGAAGGAGGAGTGTACTTACTGATTCAAGAAATACCGTTACTTAAAAGTGGTCGAGGTTGAAGCTGTGTTTGAAATTTTTTACCCATACGAGGGACCTCCAGATCCGTCGTCTTCGTCGAGTCGCCCGGTTCCATCATGAGCATTCTCTAGCGCGCGATGGTCCTGTGGCTGTCGCTGAGGTACCAACATTTGAAAGACCGTGATGCAGGAGGCTGCAAGTGGGGGCTTAGTCCTGGGGGCCAACCGCTTCACACCCTCTGACGCAAACTGCGAGACTGCCTAGTCGATTCAAATGTTTGTTTCAGTAATCTAGCTTTGACCTAGCTGGATGTAAGTTCGAAACGTCCTCTGGCCGTGACACTGACCATAAGTAAATTACCGTGCGGTATTGGCTTCTATCTGAATTACTTCTCTCGCTGGCTAGACCTCTGCTGTGTGCAAGAAGCACCGAGTGGGCGTATGATGGATTATGGTGTGTACCTTCATACATGTTTCCTCTTGGGCTTCATGTTTGATTTCCAGTCGTTAGAAGAACTGAAGGCAGCAGTACAGAGCACGAACACGTCACCATGATACCGTCTCACCGGAACGGACAATTGGGTTTTTGCGCCCAAGATGATGGGCCTCCTCAAAATGCTCTCCCATAAAATTAAATTCACAAGGGCTTTTTCATAGCCCTTTTCGTTCGGTGCGTGAACTCCGTTGCGATAGTAGATATGTATGAGGCAATGGGATACAGCGTCTATCAATGAGTGCGGGAATATAGGTGCTGGAAAGGAGAATCGAGGTGAGAAGGATGCTTCGGTGCGTAGAGCTATTTCTTTATTTCTTGCAACAGTATTTGAGTATTTGACTTGTCTCTTCTCACTAGATATGCGGAAATCCCGAGATTCTAGACGTCGCTCTGTCCGCTCAAATGGCTGGGATATAATTGTGAGCGCATCGTAGTGCCGACCTAGACTTTACTAATATCTGTACTCAATAAAGGCTTTTTTAACCAATGTATCACAAACTCAGGGCTCAAGGCCTGAACACTCGCGTATACTTATGTCCTTCTCCAGCCAATCTGATCAGATGCAAACTTTATGCAGCTCGAGTCTGATTTCTTCCTCTAGCACGAGCCCTCTACTATGTCCGGCTCTGCTCCCCTCTGGGCTCCGACTCGGAGTCAAACCATTGATTCCTTATCTTGGCCCCCACCACTAATTTCTCAGAACCTTTAATTAAGAACTGTCTACTCAATTCCAAACCACCATAATGTTGACCTATTCTGAGCTAGAGTATCGCCACCGATGTGTCTGTAGAGAGAGATTCGTCCTGCGTAACTTTTCTATCCCACAACCTCATTCAACTGCCGCCACTCGAACATGTAGAGAGCTGGTGTACGATTTTTGCCCAATTGAAATTTAAGTCACTTATCCTTACCATGGTCCATGATACCTATGATTCACTAGATAAACATATGCTTCACAGCTTCTTAGCCTGAGAAAGACAGAGAAACACGTAAACAAGTGTAGTGTAGGTGGTTCCTGCATCCTGTCATGGGATAGTTACCCTAACTCAACAATTGTGTTTGGAATTCAGAACTTTGGTTTGAGTGCTGAGGGAGGTATAGGATAGTATAGAATTACTGGTGTGGATGATATGTCCTTACCTCTCAAGTCTGTGCTGTGCTGAGTACTAAGTTGTAGGCTGTAGCTAATGAGGCTTACTGAAGTAGTACACATTTTCCTTCTGTGGCAGGGTACAGTACAGCGCTGGCCCTACTTAACTGATGCTAATGACAGACAAATGTCAAGATATTTATATTACAAGCAAAATATCTGTAGGAACACACAAAACTTATTAAGCAATGTAATCAAGTACTCAAAACTTAGGCAAAACTCTTCAAATATTTGACAACCCGGATGTCACTAGCCAGCTCCAGAGGGGTCTCTTGATTTTCATCTGAAGAAAACCAGCTTAGCTCACATAAAAAAACAGGTTGGATAGAATCAAGTTTTGACCTTTTGCATGAACATCTGCCTTGCATGATTCAACTAGCCACTTGACAAGTTGAAAGCATCTACTAGTTCGTGCACTATAATGAAGGAGAGTTCTCTTGTATGCACCTAGATTAATAATCAGTAGTGTGAAAAAATATTGAGCACGGTTCTCACACTGTATATGAGGATCTACTTGACATGTCTCAACCAAGTACTTGACAACATCAAGACTTCCACCTTGTGCACCGCAATGAGTAGCAATTTGTTTGTCAGTGCCTGAAGGGAAATATTAGCTTAGGTTTTTGGCAAGGCAGACAGTGTTGGAAGTTCGAACTTTGTGCATATATATCAGTGTTGCATACCTCAACCAGATACCTGACAACATCAAGACTTCCGCCCAGTGCACCAATATGAAGAGAAGTGTATCCCAGGCAATCTGAAACAAAAGATAAGCTTCATCAGGTTGGACAAAGGTTTCTAACCTTTCACATTTGCATCTGATCTACATGCTTCGATCAAATACTGCAAAATTTCCAACTTTCCCTTCAGTGCAGCAATATGAAGAGGAGTGCGTCTCCAAGTATTGCCTAAATAAAAAAACAATGAATATAATAGAATCTTAGATTAGACTTCATTTTTGACCTTGTGCATTGGGGTTTGCTTTGCCGACCTCAACCAAGTATCTGACAACTTCCATACTCCCATGTTTTACACCATGATGAAGGGGAGTATATTTTTTGTGTGTATCTAGAATAAAGGCAAAAATAAATTCTATCAGTTCAATACTACATCGAGATCAGGTGTTGTTTGAATTTCTGACCTTGCACATTGATCTCTGTTTTGCATACTTCAACCAGGTAACTGACAACCTCCAAGCTTCCAGCTCTGATACCATAATAAAGAGGAGTCCGTCCTTTCTTGCTATCTGGACAGGGGTGTCAGAAACAGTACAAATGACAAATAATAGTTCTAGCCTTTTATATGAGCATATGCTTTGCATTGACACACTTCAACCAGATACTTAACAACATCAATGCATCCACTTTTTGCAGCCCAATGAAGGACTGTCCTATCCTCAATATCTTAAAACATAGTGAGCAGTTATAGAAATTGAGTGGAGATAAATTCACCATGCATGCCAATCTTTACATCGGAATGTTTAACCAAATATTTGATAATGTCAATGTTTCCATGCCGTGCAAAATAATGAAGAACTGTGCGAGTTTCTCCAGACTTCCCTAAACAATAATCAGTTTGAAATATTATTTTTCTTGATTCTTACATTCAAAGTTCACATTAGCCTTGTGTTCAATGAGATATTCGAGCATCTCTGTATTTCCAGCTTGTGCACTATAATGTAATGCTGTTGCACCTTGTTGATCTAAAACACTAATTTGATGAATAGTCTCAATAAGATATCTGCATGATTCACCTTGAATATTTATATTTGCATCATTATCAACGAGGTGTTTGATCAAATTTGTATTGTCATTTTTGGCGGCATAATGAAGTGCAGTGGATCCATTGTGATCTGGGAGGAAAAACAAATCAGACAATAATTGAGTAGCAAATCATCTCAGCAGCTTCTTGCCTTGAAGATTCATATCTGCTCCAAGCGTTATAAAGTATGTGACCAATTCCATGTTTTCTGCTTGTGTAGCAATGTGAAGGACAGTTGACAAATACAAGGCTAAATTTTTGACAAATTGGTCAACGAGAGGTTAGAGAAACAGTGATAACAAGAGAGCAATCACCTGTTTTACCGATTTCTCGATACTTTTCAATTAAATATTTCACAATTTCCACGTTCCCTTTCCCCACAGCTGCATGCAGCAATTTCTTCCAACCTAGAACGACCTTCAGCAACAAGGAACAAGTTAGATGTAGGTCTTACTGTGTCTTTTTGTAAGGTTATATCCATGCTGAATGAATATTGTAGCAAGGTCTTGTCGATTTCTTTCTAGCATCACAAGTAATACGTTTTCATTCCATTCTGAAAAATAATTTTTAGAACAATTCCATGAGATATATTTATATACCTTTATCAGTTTTATAAATACCAAGCAAGATTTTAATAATGTCTTCATGCTGCTTCTTAGCTGCAAGTATAAGAGCACTGTTTCCATTGACATCTGGTACACAGCTATTAATATGCTGAATATTCTGAGTAGAAGATGGGAAGAAATTTACCCTTATCATTTGCATCCGGGTCGTGGAGCAGAAGGAGTTGAACAATTCCCATATGACCTTTTTCTGCAGCATTGCGAAGTGATGAGTCTGATTACCAAACATCAATAATATCATTGATGAAATTTTATCTGGTACCTCACTCAGGGTATCCCTGTTAACTCCAAGACCAAGCATATAACGAACCAGTTCCTCTTCTCCATCTGTAGATGCAGCTTCAAGTCTTTTGCCTAGTGATCTTCCACGCCTCTCTAAAATAGACTCCCCCAAATCACGGAGAGGAACTAAAAGCAGTAGAAGAGCAAGGATCTGGCCAAAAGTCCATTGACCTTCATCATGGCCAAGGAGAAATTTTTCTGTGTTCTTCTTGATACCAATCTCGGTGTCCACAAGAAGAATGGCATCAATAACCCCAAGGATCCCAAGGCCAAACACTACACGCTGAAGTCTGACACGCTTCTTGCGGTTATATAGAATCAACGGTATGGCAAAGAAGGCAATGGGGATGATGAGGTTGAGAAATGGTACGAGTAGAATACTATATATCAAGATAGACCATGCCCTCAACTGAGGTGAACCAAGTGGTACTGCGTTGCCCACAATGACCACAGATGCAGAAAGGGAACAGGGAAGGAGCGAGTTTCCGAAGTGAGCAGGTTGGCTCCACAGCCACATACCGACTGCTGCCATGAGAGATAGATGAAGAGAACCTATAATGATAACAGGATTTGTGACGGCTTTCTTTGCCTCGTAAATCCACCTAGCCAGCTGGGACTTGGCTTGGAGGTTGCTTCGAGCTTCCTCATTCAGCTCGTCATCGAAGAGATTTACTCTACGGTAGGTATAAAGCAAGAGGTAGATGAACAGATTGGTATTGTTCATCCAGCTGAGCTCGAGAACTATGGAAGCGTGGTAATTCGAGATGCCGTTGGTGCGAGTTTGGATGATGGTTGTGACAAGAATAGCAAAAGCTGTGATGAGGATCGTTGTCGACTGTCTCTCTAAGGCATCAAGCTCCGTCGGAGTGACCTTTCGATCCTTAAGAGCTAACAGAGCAGGTGCGAAGCTCAGCAGATTCTGGGCGTAGATCGCCGAGCGAACACCAATGCCAGAGACGTCGGGGTTTGCGGGGAAGCAAGAGTGTGAACCACCTGGATCAGACATGGTCAGTATACAAGATATCGGGAAATCGGGAGGAAATTAGGGCTGAATCGTCAGGATCTTCAACGTTGGTGAAGATACAAGTTGAAACTGTTAACCGAGTGAACGTGGCCACACCTGGCTTAATCAACGACGCCCACATTGATTACGTCTTTGACCGAGCCTCCTTTCTACGCTCCACAGGCGCAGCCCTTTTCTTCCAAAGGATGACAGACTTTTCCCTCGTGTCTTTGCCCCTTGCTTCTTATTTTCTAATTCTAAACTCACTGACTTGAACTTCTCACATCGATGACTTTGAGCGTCGCTTTGTCAGAGTTAAAGACAACAGATCCTCTGTCGTTGTTTGTTTCACCGTCTCAGCCGTCAAGCTCCTTCTCAGTTTACTCTATAGTTAATTGCACATTTGCTCTAGATACCGAGCTTTTGGACATAAACTTTTGTCGAAACAACACCGACCATGCGTTCAACCGCTGCATCTATACAATTTGGGACATGCACACTAGATTCGAGCGGGAAGGTTGAACTCGCAAGATTGGTTCGATTACTTTCAGCTCACTACTACCGTGGCCGATCTTTCTTCAAATTTTCACCATGCTAGTGCGTTTTTCCGGCTTTCCCTGAGGTCGACGTTTGGGCCTTTGGCGGACCTATGGCTTGTATCTAAGCTTAGTGCTGACGTTGGGGACGCGTTTTCGATTGCTCGGCATGATGTGAACTTGCTGTCTTTACCTTGATGATCCGTAACGTCGTATGAGAGGTATGTCAAGTATCTTTGTTCTGGAGCGATGCCTTGACTGATAGACTTTCGTCAACGGGTTCATTCAAAATGATATCCCAATGTTAATGGGAGAAAATAAAAAACGACATTATCTACTGGGGTTAACCCTTCTCTTCGCTACACTTCATCTATGTAGGCAGCTCGCGTGAGCATCTCCTCCTGGTTGCCCATCCTTTTGTGAGATGCGGCCTAAAAATATAGGTATAGTACAAAGCGACTTCCCGTGAATTCTCTGTTAATCGCCCTTTCATTACCCCTTAAATGGGTCTCTTTATGACCATTCGTGAGGGTGTTGGGGCGATACGAAGACATCTTTTAGCAAAGGAAGATCGCTTGTAGATCGCATTTCGCATCCCGCGAATTAAAAGATAGAAGAGGAGAGTACCCCACTCGTTGATTTTCGTGCTTGAAGGCAGGGGTCATCTCTTGAGAAAATATTGCCATTATCCGTCAGCACTTTACAGAGTGAGGAGTTAATTACCCGCCGATGAGCACTGTTCTCAGTTATATAGTGAGTAGGAGCCTGTGGCACTAAATTATATGCCAGCTCCTGCCATCCTGGGCATGGATTCCCTGCCCTGAAACCACTGGCGCGCATATTGAGATTCGAATCATCATGACGTTAAAGTATGGTACCAACCACACGAACTAAAAACCGTCTTCCTCCTCTTGTAACCTGGAGTCAAGATGGGAAGGTTGTAATAAGGATTTTAGATTTCAGATTATTCGGAAGTCAGCACCAGCCGCTGAGGTGCGCAAGGCGTTCGTAGAAGTAATTCGACAAATGAAAGTTTACATCAAGACCTCAAGTCATATCTCTCGGGCTCTCTACTCATATATTATAACATGCTCATAAAACAAGGGGAGGTGAATCCTCTGACGCTTGGTACTGCATCAGCATTGCGACCTCCTCTGAATAAAAGTTCTCCAAAGCCCTTTTATCAGATATGAACTTGTGCAGTTCGAGCCTGATCTCTTCCGCAATCGCCGCTCTCCTTGAGTCTTTGTTCTTGTCCATTCTCCCCGGCCCCATCAGGCGATTCGTCAAGAACACGAAGCCTTGAGACCCTCCAAGTATTTGCACGAATCCCATTCCCGACTTGTGCACAAATTGGGAGTACTTGTATGGTGATCGGCGGTAAGAGTAGACCACATCAACCTTCTCTGGATATAGCGCAGCCGCTTCTACGTCGAGGATGTATCCGAACTTTTTGAGAAGAGTATATTCAAAATAGTGTGTCGTTTGTGTCCCCTCCGGCACGTGTTTCTCAAGTTCCATGACGATTGGCGGTGGAGCGGCGAGACGCATTGGGAAGCAAGATTGGAAAGCATTGCGGTCCCGAATGTCGCTGATTTGTGTCACATAAGCTTCGACAAGCTTCAGTCCATACCGATCGACTGTACGTCCCCATTGGCGAATCAGGTCTTCGATGCAACGAGCAGTTGTGCCAATCCACTGAAGCTCGAAGTGGAACACTGTGGCTGGGTTGTGTATGATGTCGTGGTGCAAGATGACGGACTCCGCCTGGTCACTTTTCTGCATCTGGTTAACAAGATTTACATGTGCGTTGGGATTGAGCACGCATACCTTGTTTGGATCAATGTCAATGACCATGCTTTGGCTCAGAATAATTCGTTTCTTGTGTCTTCGAGGGCTAGGATTCGGTGGTCGCCCCGGGTTCGACGGATAGTGATATGTCCGTGAGTGTTCATCGGTGGTGTACCGCCTGAACCAACCCTTGGGTGTCATCGAAACACTGTACTCTCCTTTCAAGCGGTAAAAGTAGTGTCTAGGTATATGAACTCAACATCCGACCAACTTGGGATTAGGGGGGCAATACTCACCCATCTAAGAAGCTATGGAGACCCCTGCAATGCTCAAGTAGTCCTTGTTCCTGTAGCTTGACACCCCATTCGGCCGCTTGTGCCCTAGATGATACATCCCGGAACTCTCTCACAAGCCATGACACCATATCATACCCTGTGAAGGAGTTTGGGTAATACGAGCGGTGCCAGTGATAATCCTTGATCGGGACCCCACCATCCTCTCGCATGGCCTTCGCAATGGCAGCAAGCGACAGGTCTGCGATATCACGCTCACTCTTCATCTTCTTGCGTAAAGGGCCCGCGGCATGAATCTGGTCCAGCTGCTCCATAAGGGCTGTGTCCCGGACAGACAAGGCAGGCCCGAGTGTCGTCGGGAGGACGCGGACTGGAGGAGTGTGATTAACCTTCTCCTCAGCAGGCTGCCAGCGTAGTTTAGTAAACTGCTCTGTGAGCTTTTCAATTCCCAGAATACGAGTCTCCTCCTCATTCAGCCGTTCGCCATTTGAGCCGCTGACGTCTATGGGGTTCTCTGATGATGGAATGACAATGAATCGGGTGCGCCAGTAACGAAGTGATTCGTTGAAGTTGTGCTCGTAACCTGCGACCAACATATCAAGCCTGGGAGGTTCCGATTAGTAGGTTGCTTTCAAGGTGAAGGTGATGGAATGATAAACCTATTCCATCCATAGTTTTCGAGCCCATGAGACTCGAACTTGGTTGACATTTCCGTATAGCCACCTAAAGTAGCATATATCTCAATTGACACGTGGGGATGATGGTAGAAGAATGCTAACCTCCGAGCTTCGGCCACATCAAACACTGGTATCGGAACGGCTTGGGTACTGGCATACGCCTCACATATCGCCTGACCTGAATGGCTTCTCCTGTATATGAAATACGATGAATTTCATTCGTCATGCTGAGAAACACTGGCTCGTCTGGTGAGCGCAACACATCAGACGCTCCGACGCATTTAGGCGTATGGTCCTCTGCCATTAATGACTTGGTCCTCCGTATTGCCATCCTCTCTTCCACCTCTCCTCCTTTGTTCGGCCGACGCAACACAAATTGGAACCCTTGCGCCAGTCTCACTGCCGCCATCCCCCTCATGACTGCCAATGCCCAAGCTTTCCTCCATTCTTCCATGCTCCCTTTAGCTGTCGGGGGCTTTACAAGGAAACTCCTCATCTCCCCAGGATCCACGACGAAATCATATGAGAAAACGTCGTAAAGCGACTCGAGCTCTGCCGTAGAGGGAAAATGTTCAACGGTAAGAGGAAGGCACACTGGGATGACCTTGGCCTTCCACTTCATGTCGTGCTTCGTGAGGACCTGCGGGAACATGTGTTGCCACCGCTTTGCAAGGCTTGACTGTGTGGGGGGAACAGAGGACTGTGGTTGTGAGGGGTTGCAAATGAGCCCTGGAGAAGATGAGGTACCAGGGAAGGTGGTTGTGTGAATAGACGTCGCGCTTCGGCGCTTGCCAAAGGTTACTTCATCACGTGGAGGAGTACCGACAGGTGAGCGTCTGGGGAAAACAGCACGCTGAGGAATGAGAGTGTCTTCCTCAAAGGTACGACTACTGCTGGGACGGGAGGACGATGAAGGAGGCTTGCGGATCGCGACGGGCATCGGGGAGTTAGCGAGGGGGGAGCGGCTGGCTTGCGTTGCTGTGGATTTGGAGATGGATGACATGCGGATTGGAGAAGAAATGGGCAAGGAAGGCTTTGGTAGTGCTTTTTCCTTCTCCTCATTAACGGCGATATGACTGGTGGATGAGGCCGAGGCTGAGACCGGCGAGGTCTGCGGCTCACTAGGCCCACTTCGGAATGGGTTGAAAAGCCATGCAGGGGCGAGCTTGGATGCTAAAGTCCCTTTACCGACGACAGTTTGAGCTACACGTGCTTGCGAAGAAGAAGCGGAGAGATTTGACCGCAAGGACATAATCGAGGACTGAGAAGGAGATTTGCTTACTGTAGTGAGAGTCACGCCACCTTTCGACTTGCCGGGAGATTCCTCAGGTGGCAGGTCGACGATTACAACTCGGGGGCTTTCTTCAATTGATTCGATACGTCCCAGCACCGAATTCTTCTGCGAATTACGCTTGTCAGGGTGGCGGAAAGGCATACCCGCCGATGAGTTGCTCGCCGTGGAAGCGATAGAATCACGAGAGATATGCAGGACCTTCGATTCCGGGCGCAGAGCAAAGATGTCCATGTCAAATCTGTCAGCGTCTTCCTGTGATGGAGCTTTGTCCAGTGAAAGTTCCACAACTTCTCGCGTCGGAGTAGATGATGATCCTTCGTTGCAGCTTTCGGGCAAAAGGGGAACTTCTATGCTCGAAAGTACGTCGAGTTCGAGCAGACCGAGCATCTGGATCTGTCCCATCCTTGCCCGCCCTATGAACCTAAACTGATATTCAAATAAGATCTAAAATAGTATATTGAGGCCATTTACCTGTCACGTCTAAATGGTAGATCCAACTGCTTGTCCCAAAACGTTATGGACACCCAGAACGGCTCCCACCAGAATGTCTTTTTCTCGCCATGCTCGTCAGTAACACCCCAAAGGGGATCTAGCGCATGTGCAGAGCTCTTTCCGTCAATCATCGTCTCCTGCCGGGGTTCCGTACTGCGAAAGCTAAACACGGGGCTCTGATGGAGAGGAGGTTTAGCAAGTGACACCAGGTGTATCACAAAACCCTGGTCTAGCAAGCGAGTGGTGGTGAGACGGAGGAGATCCTTGGACACCTTGAAGTACCCTGTCCCCGGCGTAATGACGATCATCGTCGTCCCAGTCAGCGATAGCGAACGATCTATGTAATGCGTTTCGGTTGGGTTCAGGGCGAGATTTATCGCCTCGAGCACAGGTCCATCATGGGCATACGATATTCGCCCAATTAAGCGCACTTGTGCGGGTGGGCCCATTGATGAAGCGTCCAGCGTCGACTGGTGATAATGGTGTGTGAGGAGGATGTCTCGCTGGAAGTCCCAGAATGAGTCCTTGAGACTGACGAGTGTCGGCTTCCACTCGTTAATTACTTCAAGATCTGTAATGACCTTGAAGAAGTCCTTGTACCATTTGCCGTAGTCGTCCTGACGCAGAGGTCCAGCGGCATAAGTGATGTCGGAGTCCTCATAGAAGACACGTGAGATGAGGACTATGGTGACAGTATGATTCGTTCCCGATTCGCGCCACTTTTGGAACAGGGTAGGGAGGTAGGAGTGAACGATCTTTTCGTAGTACCGCTCTCCGTCGCCAGCAAACTCCCATAGTTCGCAGCAAACTTGAATAAAGATTGTCATTTTCGCAGACTGCGACCTGTGAATTGCTTTCGTGGCCGATGTAACGCACGCGGACGACACCTGTTAAACAATATATAAATGATTCATAAGTCCGTAGGAGCGGAAACACTCACTGATTTACCACCAATGTATATGTTCGATATCTTAGCTCCAATATTCCCAACAAAAGCAATTTGCTGGTCGATATAAATGCACTGTCCGACCAGATCCTTTCCCAATCTCCACATGTCGTTGCGTCCAAGATATTGATCCTGGAAGACAAATTCCACATATTCGGCGGAGCAGCTCTGTCGGTCGACCTGAAAATACCCTCAGACACCATCTATCTTGTTGATACATAATGTTCTGACCTTGGTTACTGTCACTTCTGCGTTGTTGCGCAACCTGAACGTCTCCGCTATAGGTTTTGATATGGATATCTATGACGCGTCAGTCATTCTCTAATTCCTAAAAAGGACTATACACACCTGCAGCTGTGGTTTTGCACACCCGTCATCCCTAGGAACCGCAAAAAGAAACGCGAACTCTGGGTCGTCCGAGTTGGCGCTCATCACGCGTAACAAGTCCCCCTCTATCACCCCCGGCCACCAAGACTGGTTGAAGATGACCTTTGTATCATCCTTGGACTCGTGAACCCATGAGTTTAGTACCTTAGAGTCCCCAAATTTGAGAGGAACCACCGGTATGGGTCGCAAGATGGATTGAGCAGTATTGGATCGATTACGCCGGCCGAACTGGGAATGCTGCGACTCTGCCCTAGAGGTCGACATTGAGAAGGCTCCTCAAATCATGAATGTGGGGCAAATATGGGGAAAGCAACCGTGACGATGTTCAACAAGATGACGGTTGGTCAGAGTCTGAAATAGAAATGGCCCTTGGTCAGGGACAACAACCGACAATAATTTCAGAACGTCACTCAAAGTCTGGAATTGATGTGTCCATGGGCACTTTTTATTGCCTTCTTGTACGTCTTCCTCGATCCTGTAAATGGGCTTATATACTTCTACTCAATGACTCTTCAACAAGAAACTCATCCTTGTGGCAACACCAGAACTCAATCACGCCTCGGTTGCTTTACAATTTTCACAAGTATCGATCCATCAAGCTGTGGACTAGTGCGGACCCTGTTTAGCTATCTCGGCAGCTTTCAATCCTAATAAAGACAACTCTGTCTGGACATGTCCTCTCCAGGGTGAGGTTCGTGATTGTCCAGGGTCTTGTACAATGCAGTACTTTGGGTAGCGACTTCGAGCATGGTCTGAAAAGAACATCCTTGATCGACAGACACGTGCAAATGCTGCAATACGTCTCACGCAGCAGTAAATACGATGTCCTAGGGTGAGCGAGGGCGTGAAATGGGGGGATAGAACGCGAGAGGCGCATTACCACACAAGCCAGACGATGCCAAGATTGTGATCATGTTTGTATTCTAAAATTGTGGGTTGCTCTCACTCCGTGGCCATGGTGTCATTGAATCTCTGTTCGTTTACATGGCATATATCTAGCTAGCAACCAACTTTTTAGGTCCACTACTTCGAGGGCACAACTTCCATTGTGTTTTTATGACCAGACATTCTGGCAGGCATTGGAACGACACAAGACAAACTATGAAGTCAATGGCTGAAGCTCTGAAGACATGCAGATGTTTTAGTTTTAAGTTGCTTCACACGGGAAGTACACAAGCAAATATCTTCCAATTCGGTACGCATATGCCTGTCTTTTTCAATCAAGTACCGCTGCAAGGGCAATGTATTCTCTATTATCTCGAGATCCCTCTACTAGAGTCATACGCGCCTCGAGATATTCTACCAGCTGATTCGCAAACCTGAGTAGTGTCTCTGTTTCCATCAGTACTACGTAAACCTCGTAAGGTCTTCTTGATCTTTGTGAGGGCTTCCCTATTCTGCTCAAGTCCTTTGCGAGGGGGAATTCGATTATGCTCTGTGCTGGCTCTTGGTCTGAGGCGGAGTCATAGCGTATGCTTGATCCTGCGGAGATCATGTCTCTGGCCGCCGCCTGCAACGTCCGTCCCTGAGCTTTTGCTCGTACACGATGTCTTGCTCTTGAGTGATGGAATACCACATCGTCATGAGGAGGACGACCTTTCGTGCGGCGACGCGGCCGCACAGACTTTCGAATACCTCGAAATTCACGGCCATGGGATGTGGCCATCGTATGAGGTCGATGCCGTAGAAGATGATGCCTGCGTGCCGTAATTGAACCCGGGAGTGTCAACGATGGCGATATAATTTTCCGGAAAGTTGGGGCTCTTCTAGATATAGACATTGTCGTTTCCCGTGACGGGTTAGGTGCTATGGCCCGTTGTTGCAAATTAGCCTAACCTAATGTGCTTTTATCGCTAATATTGACAGTTATTCAAACTCAAACTGAAGTACAGACCAGTCGATCAGGAAAAGATGCAGCGTGAGTAGTGTCATCGTATTTCTGACTGAGACCAGTGGTTACAGCCATGCAGTAAGAGGTAGGTTTGGTTGCGCATGTATGATCAAGGAATACGACGGTACTTTGTCGAGGTAGGCTAGTCATTTTCTCTAGCCCAGGATTCCAAACGCGTAAACGCCTCGAAATAAGGCAGCCATTGAATCCTGATATGCTTTCGTTGTAAAGATACCCTTATCCTGATCTGTCTAAATCAGTGGTCGTTTCAGTAACCTTGTGGATGGTCACGTCCTAACCTCTGAAGGGGCACTCCAGTATGGTGGTCCGAGCATGTAGAGCTTCTTCCTAAGAGGCCTCCCAGAAGAGGCCTGTATCCATTTTAATACAAAAGATGTGAGGTAGAAATAAATTCAGCATGAGGAGCCTGTCCTGATCTTACCCCACGGGCATTTGCGGCCTTCTCATCACCATACTTACGTCTAATCGCGGTCGTCATCGACAAGCCGCAAACATCCCCTCAAGATTTCAGAATCTACCAACCAGCGAAAGAGATATCCCGAATGCCGTGGTATATATATATGTAAGCCGTAGTAAGGCCCCACAAGACATGCCAACAGATTCTCCTCTAATGACATACTCAAAGAGTTGAGTACACGCGGGAGTCCGTAAATTGCCCTTTGTATAGAGTCGTGCAGGTAGGTACATCGACAGACTTTTTAAGTGGGGAAAGAACCAAGGGTGAACAACGTCTGCTTCTGCTTTCCTTTTCCTTTCTTGCCCTTCCCTACAGTAGGCGTGTCGCCGTTACCACCATCTCCACCACCGTCTGGGACAGTAGGAGAAGTAGCAGGCCCATTTCCCCATGCTGGCACAGCAGGAGGAGCAGGGTTTCCCAGAATGTTCTGCAATGAGACATTGCCCTTCACTGACGCCTTCACCCTCGTAGGCGCGGTGTTGGGAAGCTCTGGGAACATAGCATTCGAGAGCTTCGGTGGCGGCCCTTGAGGGGTACTCCTGCCTGATGGCGGCTTGGAGGCGCGAGGGTCAGGGATCATTGTGAGGTGGGTAGAGGATGCCTGAGCAGGCGTGGGCATGGAAGTCGCTGGGCGGTAGCCAGACCCGCCGCCACCGCTTACTGACCAGGGCGTGGTGCGTTGACCTTGGCGGTGTGCAGGTATATGAGAGAGGCCGGCAGCTGACGAGGATAGAGCAGGAAACCTGTCGACTGGGCGAGCAGCATGCGTTTGGTTTGCTGTTAATGAGGAGCCAGCAGCTTGAGCAACGCGGTCCCAAACTTGTCGAGAAGAACGCGCAGAAGACCGTGTAGCTGTAGCGTGTTTCGCGTTTAGAACTCTACCTGTGGTGATGGCCGCATATCCTCCAGTACCCGCCGGTGCTATAGCCGTCGGGAGCAGATCAGGAAATTGTCGACGTTGCTAAGAGACAAGGTCATTGGTTTCCCTCAGATAGCAGTTCAGAAATCGGCATACCTCGATCTCGAATCCTTTCCAAGAGCTCAAGAGATCTTGCTTTTTTTCTTCCTGATCGAGGAGGTCGACGAAAGCGTTGATGATGCTCGCGGTGTGCTCCAAATTTTGGTCAAGGACATTCCATATCGTGGATATGAGGTCTTTAGCACTGGACTCAGAAGCACGGTAGCCCCGGATAGCAGCCTTCACTACAGACACCGCAGTCTCGGAGTTGTTTGTAAGGGATTGCAAACGAGCAATAAACACTGAGTGTCTCCTGTTGAAAAACAAGAGAATGTCAGAGAAAGATTTCATTCGATGGTAAGCACGTACTCGATTACTGCAGGATCTACATCACCACGAGGAGGCGATGGGGGCCGACTTTGCTCAGGAGTGGCATTACTCGGTGGCGAACGCCTACCCTCGACCGTCAAGCTCCCACTAAAGCCCTCCCTGCGGCGCCCGGGTCCAGGCGGTCGTACAATGGCAGGAGGTGGTGCAGGTTCTGGCTGTACTGGCCTGTTTTGTGATGGCGGTTCACGTTCACGATCTCTGTGGCCACCACGATCCCGGCGTCCGTGGCGTCCTCCAACACCAACTTCTTCAAACTCGAAGTCAGCCTGGATGCGTCTAGCGTCCTTTTTGTCACGGGATGACATGTCCCCACCGTGTTCGTCTACCATGTGGGCCTGGAGATCGAGAGGAGAGTTGAACACGACGAATTTACGAGTGAGGCATTGGCTCTGAGTACACGGGTGATGGGTTCTGTTGAAATGGTTTTCCTGTGCGGGCCTTAGTGCAAACCGACTAACTTTTTTGAAAGTCTTACCAGGCTCTCATAGTTCTGGAAGCTTAGTATAAAGTTAACATCTGATTGTTGTCCATCATGAAAAATGAAACTTACTATTGGTCCCTAATTTCATTGCGCTTGCAAATGAAGCATTCTTCGTGTCTCTCCCTCATATGGGCATATAACTCATCATCACTAAAGAAGCACTCGCGGCAGAATTCGCAGAGGGGATGTATTCCGCCCTCTATTTTGTCCTTGGGCGCAGCCTTGCCATGCGATCGGTGGTATAAAGAGGGTAGATGCACAGGAAGTACGTTGGGGGCATATAATGCGTGCTCATGCGCGAAGACTTTCTTTGACCGTATGCACAACTCACTACCATAGGCGATCAACACGAGAAAAATGACGGGAAAGACGGAAATGGCCTCACCACATTAGTTTCCCATGAGTAGCGCGTACGTGTAGCTTGAGATCACCCCAGCCGTTTCCGATGTATGGGCAATCGGAATCGGGACAGTTGAATCGGAGGAGCAAAAGAGTCTCCTCCATCATCTCCTGCGTCTCAAAAAAAATTGAGAGCTTTGTATCTTTGTAGGGTATTGACTCCGACGTGTATGATGAGAAAAGCTGATCCGCAGAGACCGTGAAAATCACGGTTGGCTGAGGCTCCTAAGTATTGATTGGAGTTGAGATCCACCATCAGTGCGTCAAGACAGATATAACAGACCTTGCAGAAAGTACAGTCGAGTTTTTTGTAGAGCGCTCGTAGACGCAGTGCACAGACATGGCAGGTACGGTGATTACAATCCGAGACGGAGTAATATTTCACGGGTTCCGCACAGATCCAGCAGACGTCCAGGTCGTCATTAGCATCGGCATCAGCAGCAGGTTCAAAGGCAGCATTCTGCTGCTCTTCCTCCTTTATTTCTGCCGTTGCAGCGGGCATCACCGCAGGAGCCTTCCCCGTCGCGCGTCCACCTCGTCCTTGATTGCCTCCCCCGCGAGCCTTTCCGCCTCTCTTTCCTGTTCCCCGACTAGGTGTTTGATTCTGAGTGTTTGTTGAGGTGGTAGACATAGATCAGGCAAGAACGAGTAGATTAAAACGAGTACAGGAAGAGAGGTACGATAAAGTTGGCGACCCCTCGGATTTTAATCAATCAGGTGACTGCTTCGGTACCGCGCGTGATCTCAAAATGTTCACAAAAAATAGGGCGTGTTCTGACTTGGTATTGCAACAAACTTTTGTGAAACGACAATGGGAACGAAATTGCGGTAGAGATTATGATATATGATACATCTACACAACAAGCGGTGCCACAGCTTTGCCGCCGACACTCACGCCACCCTTACCGCTCTCAACAAACACACCTGAATAAAGCAGTCCCTCCGTCGTTCCCTCCTGCAGTCCATGATGTACGACATCCCCTTGATCAGCAGTAGTATCGGCAGAGTTCACAAGAGGAAGCTGTGATGACGACATCGTCAGCATTTAGGTCTTGTGGGGGACCATTCGTACGACCGACCTTGAGAACACCAAAGTGGAAATCTCCTTGACCAGCGCTCCCTGATCCTGCAGACGTGTTGGGGAGTGGTTTCTTTGTGACTGGGACGAGGTGCTTAGCGTCCTTCGAGTAGAACACGGCCAAAGTCTTCTGATCCCAGTCGACTTGAACGGCGAAGTTATGCCAGGTTTGCGAACTGAATGGGGCCTTGAAGAGTACGTTGAGAGCATGGTCCAGAACCTTCAACGAGTGGGCATCAGGTGCAGGAAGCGCACCCGTGGGGTTAGTAAAGGGAGAGCCTTATAGCGAAGGCTAAGTAAGCACGCACAACTTTGAGTTCATGATTTTGTGATGCATACCTAATTGGATACCAAAGACATGTGTGCCATCATTGGGCTCAATGAAAACGATTTGATATTCATGATCATAGTTCAACGGGGCCTTCTCGTCCAACTTGATCGAGAAATGGAACACCGTTACCCCAATCTCCATCTTCGCGTTCAACTCAGCCGTGCTACTGCTTCCGTTGATGTGTGCGATGAGTTCTGTCCTGCGGAAACCGTACTGAGGTGGCCCCCCACCTGGAACGAAGACGGAACTGTTGTCGATCTTGATGGAAATTGCCTGCTCGGTCGGGAGTGTCGCGGGGAGGAAAGGAAGGAGCTGCCTATTCCAGAGAGGGGTAGGAGTGACGTGAATGGGGTTGAGGAAGGTCGAATACTGGAGGAGGCGCAAAATATCTCAATAGCGGTTTTATTTCGCAAGTAGAAAGTGCCCATACATGGGATGCATTTTGAGACTGTCCCTTGACTCCACTGTATGATCATGAGAAGCGCTCAAAGGTCAAATGGTGAAACACCCACGTAAGGTATGGCCCTGCTGACGTGTCAATGACCGACTGGGACAACGTCAGTGGAGCACGTCCTTCGTAGATGACCCCGACTCCGAAAACAGAGTGAACGCACAGGGCGCTCAAGACCAGACTTGCTGAACGGCCAAACATGATGTGTGGAAAGGGTCGTTGAGAAGCGCTATATGAGGCTTGTTATAACTTGGAGAAATATCGGCGCACGTCCTGGAAGTTCTTCGGGTTTGGATGAGGCTGGGCGCATCAAGTACGCCTTCGGATCGTCAAATGGCCTGATGCGGAGAACAATTGTACTCGAAGGAGAAACTACACAATAATTAGGGACAGCTTAAATACAAGCAATCAAGTTTCAACACTGCTGGCTAAGCGCCATTGCGATGTTGACATCTAATTCATTGACCCAACTTGCATTCAACTACAGCGACGGAGGCTGAGAGTCTTCATGGAATCTAAACTGGATACGACTCGATACGAGTATCCATTGGCGATGGGTCAGAGACACGAACTGAAGTTGAAACAGCAGGTTACATTCGAGCGGGAAAGAAACATTCGAGCCAAAAGTCTTTACGTTGAAGGGTGTGTGGGGTGTGAGCATCATCGTCGGACAGAAAGAGCCAAAGAAGTGAGAGGGTTCAGAGCTGGATTATTGACACAGTTGGAAGGGCAGGCAAGATGACTATGGTTCAACATATCGAGGTTCCTAGCACTGAGCTCGTGAATGGGGAGGCAGAGCGCCCTAGGAGTACACACTTCATCTAGGATAATCCGTGGCTTAGGAGGGCCGATCGAAGGTGTGTAATGCTGAACGCCGGACCAATGGGTGGCGATAGGTAAGCGGTGGACGAGGTAGCATTATAGTAATCGTCCATTGAACATTACTTTGTCACGTCGATTGTGTTTAACTGAACGTTGATCCAGCAGGTTTTTCGAAACACATGCTCCGGCAATTTACAAGTCGTCCCGAAAAGAGAGATTCACGGGATTAGTCTCATTCACATTCAGCGACCACGTGATGGAAAGTCCAGGCTGATCGATTTTCCGACGGTAAAGGATTTCACTTGAACAACCTCTCCTTACATCAGTAAATTTTCAGAAATTGTGCCAGTAGAAAAAGAAACCAACAACTGTGAGAAATTGTGAATGTGAACGTGTAGATGGCGGAAGTGAATAATTAATATTTAATAACCTCCGCATCTTCACCAACTGTCATGAGGCTCAACCTCTGCGATGTCACATGTAGGCAGTGATCCAAGTAGCGCATAACGGACCGCTTACGCGGACCCAAGGTCTATTGGTGATGCAGCGAAATGCGGGCGTGTAGTAGCAACAAATGTCAGTCTGAATGTCTATGGAACGTAACGTCTGTTTGTAAAAATATAAAATATGTATAAAAACAAAAACAAAAAACTATGCATATTCTAGTCTGAGGGAGAGGGAGGGTGGGAACGCGAAGAGAGGACGAAAAGAGAAAATGTTCTAAAATCCAATAAGAAGAGAAGATCTAACCAACAGACGGGCAGCATACCTAAAATCCAAGCTTCCTTGAGGTCTATATATGTAACGGCAGAAGATTAGAAGCTTGGATTCTAGTATGAGGTCTGTGTTAGAGTTGGGTGCGTGTAGAGACCGCTTTTGGAACTCACAGGACAGAATAATGTACAAGCTATTGATGGAACGACTCAACGAGCTTGATTATTCTGTACTGCAGAGTTGAGCAGCACTCAGAGCGAGTAAGTGCTGAAAAGCTCACCGATGTCGCGACCAGAGAGTGGTGAGACACGACATG
>JABCKO010015916.1:0-31305 GCA_018855915.1 Tephrocybe sp. NHM501043
TCCTTTGTAGACAGAGATTCAGATTACAGTTGTACAGGAGAGGACCTTAGACTTTACAATACATGACATTGGATCAAATTATCACTCAAACAGAATACAGAAAGTTTCTGACCACTATGATATCTATTCTGTACTCATCATAATTGTTAAAAGAAAAGGAGGGATGGAGTTAAACAAATCTAATCTGTCTTTTGATGTGCGATGATTTGAGTCACATGACCTTACTGAGGAAAGTCCCGAAATTTCAAAAGCCGCTTATTACATAATAGATGACAAAGCATTAGTCATCGCTGACCAATTTTTAGTCAGCATTGGTCAGCTGATGGTAGCCAGAAAAATTGATGGGATCATGATGATTCGTCGTCCCTAGATCTTCGGCTTTCCGAAGAGTTTGATCATCTGTCTACTGTCTTCGAGACCATCGACTCTCACGTTGACTTCAGACTCAAATATAGGATACTAGGCTTCCATCTGTCGAAACATGTGATAGAATAGATGCAGTACCCTTTGTGTGTCTTCGCGCACGATCCACTCTTTTGAGAAACATGGCTCGCTGGACGGTACACAGAATTTTCAGGAAACAGGGAAAAACATCCGGAAGTTCTAGGTGTTCTTGTTGTACCGAACATATCGTGAATGTATAGGAAGGGATGAATCTGATTCGCTGTAGGTGTGAGCTTTGATTCCGCATTCCTCAAGCAACGACCATCATCTACTAATCTTTGGGTCAGTTTACCACGTAACCTACATCTCGCAATATAAATTCTTATGCGCCAAGATTCATCGTCTATTCCTTTGCACAACTACTCCCATGTCAACGCGGCGCGTTGTTGTGGATGATTCTGACCCTCGCATCACTTATTTGGGATCGGCATGGTTTACAACGGCTAGGAGGGATAAAGACTTCGGACATATGGGCCCAACATACCTAGGTTCCCAGCATGGTATCAGCGACACGGGTAACTTGACCTTTGACTTCGAAGGTAATGTAATTATTGATATCTTTATACTAGGTGCTGCTCACTCCTCCTCCCAGGGTCCACAGTTGAACTGTATGGCACGAATGGTCAGGTCGCGTCAGGAACTGACTTCGATCCACGGTGGAGTTGCTTTGTAGATGGAAAGGATATAGGCGTGCCTTCTGGATCCTCCGATCCTGAAAACAACTGGCTTCTTTGCGCCTCAGACTCATTAGGGCCAGGGATTCATACTCTCGAGGTTAATGTTTTTGGAAGGGGGGAAGGATCATTTTGGTTCGACAAGCTCATGTACACTCCTGCTGCAAATCGCATTGCAGCAGCAGCAGTAACTTGGATCGACGTCATTGACCCTGGATTTCGCTATAGTCAAGGCTGGCAACTTGCAGACACGATGACCACAGCATTCAAAGGTGCAACAGTGTCTTTGAGCTTCTTCGGTGCGTCGACTTAATGAACACCTGCGGTAAATATGTTCAAAAGAGACGCCTTTCTTTTGATATAGGTTCAAGTCTTACTTGGGTGGGTGAAATACCCGGAACATCGTCGACATCTCCAGCTACTGGTAGCTACGCGGTTGACGATCGATCCGAAGTCTTTTTCCGGATACCTGGGCGATCTACAACAGACTCCACTGGCACATCACAGACAAACCATATTCTCTTTTCGACGCCACAACTTCCACTAGGTATACATACGATATCAGTGAAATATGAAGGTGACGGCAGTACACCTTTGGCTCTCAGAAATGTTTACATCTACGCCGGGTTCATGCCCTCACTCCAAAGCACATCTCTTGCCCCACTCTCTACGTCAGTTTTGACGACACATCACTCTCTTGCACCACATTCCTTTAGGCTATCACCGACCAATCTCAAATCGACGGTTGCGACGACCTCGTCGGCATCAACCCTGGAAATGCCTACCAGAGAGCCAAGTGTGGGACAAGTGGCCTCTGCGCAGCGGATGATGATTACAGGCGTTATATGTAGCATCGTAGCTACCGTTCTTTTCTCTGTGATAATTCTGATTGTCATTTGCCGCTGCCGCCGCCACCGGGCGTCTCAGAATCCTACACCGTTTATGGATATAGCGCCTTCGTCCACTCCCCCTCCATATGATGGGAAAAGGTCGAAGCAAGATTATCACAAAGGCGAATACCTATTTGACAATTCGTCTTATCCCCGTCGTTCAAATCTTTCAAATCTGGACTTCGATTCTCTCCCTACATACACTCCAATGCCGGCCACCATGGAACCTCCAGTCTAATGTCCTTACGCATGTACATAGCTTGACCTACAAGGAACAACTTTCATTTTAACACGCCATGTAGAATCACAAGAGAGGAGCATATGGACAAACTCGATTCAGCAAGACGTTGCATTCCCGTGTTCAGCAGCCCTGTTCTCCGGATCAACAACCATGATACCATCCCCGAACGAATCATTTGCAAGATACTTGTCCGTCGGTGACTCAACTTCTGAGTGGATTGTTTTTGTTGGAGCAGCGAAAGAAAGGTGACCAGAAGTCGCAAATCGTGGTTCTGCACTGCCGGTGTGCGCCACCCTAAATGCTTCACTCTTTTCGACAGCGCTGAAACCGAACATTTCCACCATCGATCAGTGCTTGTTGACAAGTGCCACGACTACGCATGGGTGCATTGCCTGACGATCAGATCAGCAGTATTGAATGCCAGATTGTCAGAGAGCTTTACAGTGAGGAGGACGTAGACCGAATAGATGGCGGAATGCGTATAGCTTCCTGGCGAATAAAGCATTCCCGGCACAAAGCCCATTATCACATTCGCCAACTGCACGAGTTGTGGTTAGTCCGTGAGTTATTATTCTGTTGAACAAAGAGTGCACGTGAACCATAGCGTAGAGTAACCCTGATTCAATCAGAATGCTGAGAACCTTCTGTACGCGTGAAGGTCTTCGATGAAGACCACCAGCAGCATGATATCAATTTAACCTCCTGGAAAGTTGACTGCTGGGTTATAAAAGATGATATTGCCAATGGGACTCATAACCAGAGTCTATAAGTGATAAGAAGTGCCGTGACTATGTTAGTCGCAAATGAGATGATCCAGTTTGCGCCCAACAAACGTTCAGACCGAGTTGCCATAGAGCCACCGAGCGCCGTAGACGTGACCACTTCTCATAATGTGGCGCTAAAATGCTGACGTTTATGAGATAGGCCATACCGGTCGCTACGATTCATTTATAGATCAGCGAGAGCCCATAAGACTGCGACACTCAATCATCCCAAACATTCCAAGAAGCAAAGCAAGAGGAACGACAAGGAACTTGCGTTCTCCGGTGTACAAAGCCCAGGCACGCCATAAAACGACCAAATCGCTATTGATGGACTGACCCGCAGTTAAGATTTTGGTGAATTGATTTCCCAAGGAACATTAATCTCACAAGCAATACTGGCGCCCAGCCCTGCAGCGTTGATGGAACCAGTGATTTTTCGTTGATTGCCAATACAGTTGCGTCATTCAGCACACTTGTACCCAAGCTCTTTTTGATGTGGGATCAAGACTTCGTATACTAAAGCCCCGACGTGGAAAGTAAGGAGTCAAAAATTTGCAACGGTTATGCCCAGCATGAAGTGGCTTGGATGTGATTTAAGGCCACGCCGCCGCGAAGTCTGCTTCAGGATTTTGTCTTTGAAAGAGAATGGGAAAACGACATACATAATTGAAAAAGTGGACAGCGGAAAAAGGAGAAGGTACATTCCTAGCAATGAATTATGTCACCATGAAGACCTCTTGTATATGCGATGACTCGTAGTGCTCACCGTACAATAGGACATATGAGAGGAGGCCAACCAGATCGTAAGACGACAGGCGCTCGATGCGTCAAATCAAGCTCAATTCTTCTGGGGTCAAAATGGGATAGTTGTAGGTATGAAATGGATTTACGTTACTTTAATATCTGAATTCATCTTGCTTAAGCTGAAGAAGCTGTTGCAATTGAAATCTTCGGTATGCGTTAGTTGGTCGGATTTAGCCTCTCATACATTTCGAAGATTTTATTCGTTTTTTTTTCCCGATCCCTCCCTCCTCTCCCTTCTTCGTTTACTTTACTATGTATTTGTAGCCCACATCTTCGCTGTGTTAGAATCAATCTCTGAGGTCACATTAATTTCTCATCTGAAAGCGTGTGACATTCCGGGTAATAATCATCCATTCAGGTAAGTAAAGATTCAAAGTGAGCAGATCTCTGAAAGCCGAATCGGCCTTCCAAACTAATACATAAAGATCATCAATAGTTGTTCGAGTATGTTCCCTCGACAATGATTCCTTAAGAGGCTGGCATAAAAGGGTCATCAGAGCCTCCGAGGTACATATCATGAATTGTGAGGGGTATGTGCTTTTCAAAGGAGGAAGAGAGATTCGGAGTTCGCCGAACTCTCGTTTGTCTTAGCACCGCCACTCCCTCTAACTGCATTTTATACAAGTTTCATTTCATTTCATGATCTGTCCCAGTAATCCCTGTTCTAGACCGTCCAAGCCATTTAGCAACCTATTCACACTTTATCTGCTTGCTGTGTTTATCCCCTTCGTGCCATCAGCAATCTGTTCTACCACTATAGGCTCATCTGAGCCCCCTGTCCCAGTAGACTCCAGTACTATTACACCAATGGTTTTTGGTGCCACACGTCTCATAGACGATATTAGAACACATGTATATCGAGAACCACAAGTTCCCCTACAAGTGGAGAATTACCCTGTCGCGCCCGCCGACCTCGTGTTACAGCAGGTACATGTGTATGTACGACACGGTAAGAGCCCCATTTGCCATCCATTATTGAGTGATTCTGATTGTTCTATGTCTCCTGTTCTTTCTCTTTGTTGATGCTATGCCTTTTCGACACTGAACGAAACCTGGATTCGGATGTGCATAGGGGAACGTACACCTGTCGGTGTCCGGCTCGCGAGCGCGCCTGCATCGATACCAGAACACTGGTTACTGTGCAAGACAGCAAGACAATTCCACACGGCAGTGACAAATAGCACGGAGGATGGGTTCTTACGCGCGCGGCAATTAGTGGAACGTGCGGATGGTTCAACAGCCGACGGTGAATGGTACGCACACGGTAATACCTTTTTGAAGCGTAAACACACTCAAGTCGCTCACGCCACAGCCTTCTTGGCGAGCTGACGGATCTGGGTAGACAGGTGCGCCGAAACAGCAAGTTATGAGACGTCACACGACCTAAATCATATTCACTGTCTCATCTAGTCAACACACAATTTTGGGAAGTCGCTGCGAGCGCTTTACGTTGACAGGTCTGCCATCACATTGTCGCGTTACTTCTTGCGTACATCGCGAACTCATCCTATGAACCAGGCTGGGCTTCCTACCTGACAGGTTACCGAAGAAGGACGAGGTCTATTTTAGGTATGTGGCACTGATTTACCGCCGGCTCCTACAAACATTATTTTAGGAGTACAAATATGCCACGAACGATCTCGTCTCTTCAGCAGGTCGTTTATGGATTGTATCCACAAGAGAAGTGCGATACCGATGTGCTACCGCACATCTTCGTGAGGTGATTTCAACCGTTCCCGAATTCTTACCATTGCTTACTTGTCGATATTCAGGAATGGGAAAGATGAAAATTTACTAGGGAATACGTCAGCATGCAAGCGACTAGAGCTGCTCCTTGTTAGTTTCGCTCAAGGTACGACGGACCGGATCCTCTTGATGTCGTATTAAACAACAATCACAGCGGCCGCAGCTGCATACAATCCCACTCTTGAGCCTCTCGATGCCCATTTATCCAAATATTTGAATGGTCAACCTGTGCGTGTGGACGGCAAGCCTAGAGCATCTGGCATCATGGACACCGTATGTGCTCTTCATCAGAACCTAGGCCACGCATTTAACATTCGTCAAGGTTCGCGCAGCAATCGCTCACGGGATCAAAGTACCATCGGAATTCAAGGACAAAACCATCGTCGACACTCTCGTGAGTTCATGGTTTAGTGCCGTGTGAGCTTGAGTTAATCAATACTCATTTGCGCAGGAACGCGCAATTGTAAATGAGTGGTTCGCAGGTGCGTTTTATTGGCATCTTGTTCATTCCCTGTTTTGATAAGCACTTTGCCAGGGTGTAAGATATTTTTGTCCCACTCGGAGCTTCCGTACTGAAATTATAATTGACCACGCAGACAAAACCGAGGAGGTGCGCCGCCTAGGCATGGGCCGACTTTTGGACGATTTGACCCGCAAGATGCAGTTCAAGGTGGATAACGGCTCACGGGACCCACTAAAAATCCTGGTCCATAGCACTCATGACACCGCCCTAGCAGCGCTATGCACCACACTAGATGTGTTTGATGAACAGTGAGTGTGTGACGTTATGTGGAGACGATGGAAGATCACATGTTCCCAGATGGCCGGCCTTCACGGCGTCCATCACCTTTGAACTCTTCAAGAAGGTTGAGACTGGCTCTCAAACCGATGCCTCCACGGTACAGACAGTTCTGTCGAAGTTGACATCATCGAGACCCTCATCAGAACATTGTGAGTTTCCCAAACCACTCACGCTGTTGGCTACATTTCGAGCCCATTTGCAGACATCAGGATGCGGTACCAGAATAAGAACATGATACTCCCAGCATGTGCTAAGGAAGGTAAACATCTACCTGGGTCGCCCGAGTTCTGTACTTTGGCAGCCTTCCGAGACCGCATCAAGGAACTCACTCCATCGGACTTCGAGGCGGAATGTATGCCTGCTGGGCGGCTGTTCGGTGCTTAGGTACATTTCTGCCCTAATGGGTCATCGATTTTAGTTTTGTGGTTAAGCCCAGAGCCTTGAGTACATCTGCGGCACATGTATATCAATTGAAAGGAACGGCACTTGTGATGTCGTTGTCAAGCATTGACTGTTTGTGTGACGTCATAGCCCCTTTGCTCCACGCCCCTTTTGCTACCGACGCGTTATCAGTTCCTTTTAGTTACCCACACGGTACAGATGGACTCAAAAACAGGACCACTCTGCCAAATCGAGGCGGCCCTTCCGCAAAAAGCTTCTTCGTCCGTTGCTCCTCGAATTCCTCCATCAGAATATGATGTCTGTGAGACCTCCGAGTCTAGCTTCGGTAACGTCTGTGCGCTCACACAAGCCGGTGAAATATATTTCGCCCACTACGGAAGAAACACCCGATCGTTTTTGCTTCCATAGTGATTCTGCCGTAAAACAAGCGGCACGTGGAGTGGGGCGGGTGTTACTATAAAGTCCAAGTTTATCGTGGTATCTCGTAGCTTCCACCTGCCTATAATTGGTCTCTTCAAGTTCAACTCTCTCATATCATGGCCGAACTTACTGGGAAAACGATGAAAGCACTCTATTATACTGCTGTGAGTGCTCACACTCTTGGAGTTCCGACATAGCCTTATCATCTGTGACAGCCTGAGCACTTTGAGATTCGGCAAGTGCCTATACCTGAAGTCGGAGACGACGATGTGTTACTCAAAGGTCCGTTGTTGGTCTACGACCCTCACCCACCAGAACTGACGCCACGGACATTCGAACAGTTCATTGCTGTGGTCTGTCAAAAACCTACTCTTTCAGTTCCTTGTAATTGAATGCTGTGGACCTTATAGGTGTTTGCGGGACCGACCAACACATACATCATGTGAGCGAAACCTTTTGAAACTTACTTAGAAGAGAATGTATCTTGATCGCTTGTTGCCTTCTAGGGCGAATTTATCGCCAAATTTCCGGTATATCCAATATCTGCCCCCTCAAACATTGCTGGTCTAATTCTTGTTTAGCTGATCCCTGGGCACGAAGCCATTGGCTCCATAGTGAAGTTGGGAAAGAATGTGAAGGGCTTTGCGATTGGAGACCGTTGTGTCGCTGACGTTGGTGTCACTGTGAGTGCCTTTCAGCCCTTGACACAGCCACACAAGGCACTCATTAATTATATGCTTCTCTGTCGATCATAATCGATATTCGTTCAGTGCGAGAACTGCTTCTATTGCCGAAGAGGTCAATCCCTTTTGTGCGAAGACTTTAACTCTCGTGGCGTCACCCAGGATGGTGGATTTGCCGAGTACATCGCCTAGTACGTGGCATATGCGTGTTTTCTAGTTATGACGTGCCTGACGACGATCCTGGGCGTTATCTCAGTCAACAGAAGAAGTTGTACAAGATTCACAATCTGACAGACGAGGAGTCTACGCTTCTGGAACCTGCCGCTTGTGCCATTCATGGCCTTGACAAGCTCGCTCCACCTGTCGGCATTGAAGTCCTCCTCCTCGGTGCTGGCCCCACAGGGCTGATCCTTGCACAACTTCTTAAGTTGAATGGCGCGTCTCGCGTCGTGATCGCAGCAAACAAAGGCATCAAGATGGATATCGCAAAGGATCTCGAAGCAGGCGACGAGTACATTGAGCTCGATCGTCAAAACCCCGATGCACAATGGCAGAAACTGAAGGAGGACAACCCATATGGCTTTGATGTGGTGGTAGAGGCGACGGGAGTAGAGAAGCTCGCAAACGAGAGCATCAACTACGTAAGGCGGGGTGGCACTCTGATGATTTATGGGGTTTACGAGAACAAAGCACTTGTCCATTGGCCGCCATCGAAGATCTTCGGTGACGAAATCAAGGTCAGTCTTTTCAATCGCAAGCCCGCAAAGATAGCCAACTTACCCGATGATAGATCATTGGTTCTTTCAGTCAAACCTACTGTTTCCCTCGAGCAGTCGCCTATCTGGACAGTGGGAAGATTAAAACCAAGGGTATGGTTACCGACGTCTTCAAACTAGACGACTATCAGAAGGCCCTCGACAAGATGAGCAGCAGAGGAGCGCTCAAGATCGCCATCAAACCTTAATATATGCCGCGATTTTATTACCTGAACACAAGCTCTCGTCTGTAAACTGTATAACTACAACTATGATGTATACCTTCTAACGCGCGTGCTGCGATGACGGTGGTTTCTTAACGGTGCATGAATAGAAATCATGTCACCGTTTTGATAGATGTGATGAGTCTGGACAGACTAGTCACTACGGTTTTGATTAGGTTAAAGGCTTCGGCTGTCACTGATACCGGTTTTTGCTTTAGCACACCACTGGTAGACCAGCCCTCACAATCAAGTATTGAAAGCCCGTCAGGATAAGCTCTCAGCGCTCAGCCTTACCATCGCGCCTATCATTCGACGGACGGGAGCGCTTCTTTTTGGCTGTGCAAACATTCTACTTATACGACTCGGACTCATTCTTGTTTGGAATCTTCGATCAACTCACAGCATCTATGGACTTGAACCAAACTACTTCTCCGTATTCTCCAGATTCCTCAAGACGAGATCTTGTATTTGCTTGGAATTCTCTGTCGTTGTCTCAGGCATTTGACCCTGACCTTATCCTTGAGTGGCATTACTATGCCCATAATGATTCTGGCAGTCTTCTTCCAGCGAACGAGCGTTATCAGGCTATATTTTACCTTCCGATGGATTGTTCGACCATCGCTACTGTTGGAGAATCACCCCACCGCTGTAGGTGGATCATCACAGTGGCCATGTGCGCCGCTCGATATTTAGATTAGATTTTTACTATATGCCTACCACCCTCTTGTATGCTCACTATATGCGTACCTATATCCACTTTCAAGTAGTATAAAACGGTTGTATTATCTATCTACGACTATAGAGCGTAATACTGCTCAACGCTCAACGTTCAACAGCGGGTCTATAAGAAGCTCACTAGTGTACATCGGGACCAAAAAAGACAGAACATTCATTTTTTGCTTCCCCTTCAAGACTTTCATTCTTCTTCATGATGCAGTAAGTTTTTTTCTTGAATCTGATCAAAATTACATGAACTACTTTGCTTTCCGTGTATATCTCTCTGATTTCTGCACAATCAGCCTCAAAAACGGAAATTTAGGTCAACGATTTCGACATTTCGGAGTTCTACTTAAAAGCTGAAAAATCCGAACAGACTCTTAGAGAAGCTTTCCGGGACCTGGCGGCGAGTATGCAACCTCGGCCTAGCCCTCTTGATACCTGATGTTCTCACTGTTATTTCGATTTTGATGCTATCCTCAGTCATCTCCACAGAATATCTCTCTATGTCTCTATGCATCAAACCCGATACCGACAACTCCAGTAAGGTCGATATCTTCATTCTATATGAGTCTCTTCATCCGTCATTTCGCTTCCGTCTGGGATGAGGACAATTGGCACGGTCCAACTCGATTTTGGCCTGCGTCCCCAACGTTGTTCCTTTCCACGCAAGGCAGCGTGAACACATTTGAGTGATTTGGGCGTTGAAGCTGAACAGGGCCTTGGCTGTGTCATCGCTCTCGATAAACAATGTAATGTGGCATCGTCATCATGGATTCATGGCTCACCCACACAAAGAAGCGGGTCAATGCAGACCAAAGCCTTTGGCCCAAATTTTATTTGCGACTATGATGGAACGCCACGTCCTGTTCATCATTACCATATTCCAACAAGGAAAGTAACTTCTGAGTCTTGACAAACTCTTAAAGAAGTTCCTCAGGATGGTAGCTTTCTGAGATGTAGCAAGAGGACGGGTATTATGGCACATCAATAGAGAATCGAATTCGTTATTTTTTATTCAGAACGTAGCGCGCCTCGTGAAAGGATCGCATTTTTTGTCAGTGCCACGATAGAGGTAGGGGTGTGGTCCGGTTTGTGGTTCAGCTGATCGCCGGGCAGGCGGAGAATGAAAATTTCTTACCATTTCCCCTCCACAGTACCGTGCCGATTGACGAAACATCCCTGGCAGCTGTTGGCATGCACCCATAATTCCTCTAGCTTCTTGACTTCATATGCCAGTCACTATCGACGACTCAGTCGTGGTACATACTTCCGGCCATGTCTCAGACTCTGACAATGGTGCCCTCCTTACCTTCGACAGCACGGTGAAGAATATCCTGTACGGCAGTGTATGTACCAAGCTACTTGTTCACCGTCGACTTTCCGATCTGACGAGATCTAACCTAGTTTGCCGGAATGGTGGCGGAAGTCTTTGAATACCCATTTGACCTCGCAAAAGTACGGTTGCAGGCACAAGTGCTGTCGCCGAGTTCGGGCACCAACTTACCGCGCTTCAATGGACCCCTAGACTGCTTGAAACAAACATGGACGGAAGAGGGACTTAGAGGGCTTTATAGGGTGTGTCTTGTATCATTCCATGCGCAAAGTCGGCTTACACATAGCAGGGCCTCCCAGTACCAATAGTCGGTTCTATGGCAGAGACAGCTGCCCTTTTCGTCGCTTACTCGGGGTTTCAAGACATCATTCGTTCTATGACTTCTCAGCCGCGGTCCGAGAAGTTGACGATACCAGAGTTGGGAGTGGCAGCTGGTTTTGCTGGTTTTGCTACGAGCTTCATCATGTTTGTTGTTTGGAATCCTATCAATCTTACCCCTCTGATTTTTACCAGCACACCCATAGAACTCGTAAAGTGTAAGATGCAAGTGCAGATGATGAACATGCCAAGACAACGTCTTCCTCCTGTCGGCTCCCTATCGGCTCCCCTTGCGCCAAACCGATTGTTTAGCCTCCCGCCCTTCTCGCATAAACATGTCATGGCGGTATCCAAGAATGCAACGCCCACTCAACACCACCCACACTCAACAGCGGCATTCAGGCTTCCACCAGGTCCTCTTGGAGTCATTCGTGAAACAGTCCGAGCACACGGCCTTCGTGGCTTGTGGATAGGGCATACGGGCACACTTGTTCGCGAAACGGGCGGGACAGCGGCCTGGTTCGCAATCAAAGAAGGCGTTGCGGATATGCTAATACACAAACGAAAGGTCCAGGACGCGTCACTGTCACCATTGCGGACGTCGTCGACGGTTATGACAGTCAATAACGCGGCAGAGCTTCTACCATGGGAATCAGCTATTTCAGGCGCTATTGCTGGCGGCGCGTGCGTGATGGTGTTCTATCCGGCTGACACGGTAAAGAGTGCCATGCAAACTGCAGACGAGCTGAGTGCTTCGTCGTCTTCGGCAGGACGAGCTTTGGCGGCGCTGAAGCAAGGTTCGACTGCTAAGACATCTTCGCAGACCTTCACGGGAACGTTTTTGAGGATGTATGCTTTACATGGGCTCAAGGGCCTTTACGCTGGCTGTGGTATGACTGTGGCGCGTGCAGTTCCAAGCAGTGGGATTATATTTGTAGTGTATGATGGTTTGACTGCATGGTTTGGATAAGCTTCCTCTCATTTTGTTTGCCAGACCTCTCTTAGATGGGGATCGTATATTACTATAGAGATATCGAGCATTCATAGAATACCAGATGCGATGGTTTAATTCGAATATAATATTTAGTTCATCTCTCACATTTGCTCCAAGTCGTTTGATGAAGCTTCGGTACAACTTCGTGATGGAGTGATGGAGGTCCTTCGAATATGATCGCACACTAGTTTTGGTCACGTCATCCTTTGATGTCCGAGTACGAAGTTTCTGACCAGCTTAGAACGAGCCGTTGGAACATTCCATTGAAAGGCATTCGAACTATGACCCATTCCCCATTCAAGTATGACGTGTACTCCCTCACCGCCTGCTTGACTGTTAATTCATCCGTACAGAATATACAGCGCAGGATCAACTGCACCTACATAACGGCCCCCCATGATTCCCCAATCTGACAGTCATACCATATGCGCGTAACATTGGGCATGCATCAGACCCTGAGATCAAGAACATGTTTATATAAAGCGCAAGTGTAATCAGGTCATCTGCTCGATATCCTTTCGTTGACGTTATGCTTCCCCGCACACTTTCACAGGCCTTAAAGTTCGCCAACTACAGAGCCCGGCGCTGGATTATAACGAAGTCCTACGTCGAAGGACCCCTTGATCCTCCACTAGAAACCCGGACGTTAGGGGACTACTACACATCAGTCATTCTACGCGCTTTTCCCTCACGGCCAGCACTGATCTGCAGGGGTGAACGTCCTAACGCACATCATGGCCCACGTTCACGCAATATGGACGTGACGACCCATCTCGCTTGGGACTTTGCTGAGTTGGACCGTCACATCAATGCTCTGGCTCAAGGGCTGCTGAGAATGGGTGTACGCACGGGGGATCGTGTGGGTGTAGTCATGGGCAACAATAGGTTAGTGCAACCAGTTTTTGGAATATCGTTAGTACCAAACGGCCGATATGTGGTTCCTTTAGCTCATACGCCATGCTTCAATGGGCCTGTGCTCACATTGGTGCGATTCTCGTCACGCTGAACCCCGCGTATCGTGCCCATGAGTTTGTGGGTGGTCGCCGCCTCCACCTCGGTTATTCAATTTCTGAACATCCTGTCACATAGGTTGGCGCACTGAAACTCGTCGGTGTGAAGCACCTCTTCATCGTGCCCCGAATCCGTTCGTCTGCCTACTTCGAGATGCTGACGGAAGCTTTACCTAACTTGAGGCACTCTAAACCTGGTGATATTCAATGTGAGGAACTACCAGAGTTAAGAAACCTCGTCGTGGTGGATAACGCAGGGGAATATGGCAATGATATGACCAAGTTGGACGTCAAGGGTGCAATTGATTGGAGAGAAATTCTTATCTGGCGGGAGGACGCGAGAGAAAAGGACATGCAACGCGATATATCTGCTTCGTTGAACAAGGATGATATCATCAACTTGCAGTTTACGAGGTATGGACACGTTTTTTCCAGGCGGTGGTACATACGGGCCTGAATGATCTTTTGGTCCTAGTGGTACTACTGGTGCACCTAAAGCTGTATCAGTAAGTCGTCAATACAACAATGTACGTATTACTTAGATTGAATCCTCTCGACTAGCTCACCCACTACAACCTACTAAATGATGGCATTTCCATCGGTCGATGTATGCGCCTGACCCCGAATGATATCGTCTGTGCGTTATAGTCTACACGCTTCCGAACTCACGGCTAATCAGGTTGCCCTTAGGCAATGTGCCTCCGCTGTTCCACTGTTTCGATGAGTAAACTTCAATCTCCCCATACTCAATGAAGCTTACGAGTTTCGTATTATACGCCTCATAGTTGGAAACCTAGCAGCGTGGGCACATGGTGCCAGTATATTATACCCGTCTGAGATATTCGACCCTGAGGCTATTGTGGATGCGATTGCATCAGAACGATGTACTACGTTGCATGGAGTGCCAACGCATTTTCAAGGGGTCCTTTCTGAGCTTGAAAAGCGTCAAGCAGCCAAAAGGGAGGTTGACACGAGCAGCTTACGGTACGTCCACTGGATTTATGGCAAGAACCACACATTTGCTCACATGTCTATAGCACTGGCGTAGCTGCGGGATCCCCTATTCCTATCGAAATGATGAAGCAACTTATAACTAGATTGAATTTAGTGGACCTGACGAATGCGTACGGCATGAGTACGTTGAAGCCTTCACCTTGTTTGATAGTCTAACCACTCGATCCGTCCCTAGCTGAGACAAGGTACATTTTTGTTTTGACATCGCTGGTCGAATTTTGCTCGATCTGACCTAAATCTAACACCGTCTAGTCCTGTGTCCTTCCAAACGACCCCAGCCGATGACATAATCAAACGAGTTGAAACGGTTGGGAAAGTCCATCCTCATGTCAAGGCCAAGATTGTGGATGCTGAAGGGAACATTGTTCCTATCGGCAAGACAGGGGAACTCTGTGTTGCGGGTTATCTTTTGCAGAAAGGGTGTGTACTCAATATTTTCCTCTCGAATATGTTGAATGTGAACGGGGCTGGTAGATACTGGGACGACGAGCAACATACTCTATCAGTCACAAAGACGGACAGCGATGGAACAGTGTGGATGCATACAGGAGATGAAGGAATACTAGACGAGGACGGTTACCTGAGAAGTAAGCGATCAGTGAGGCTTTCGGATGATATGTTACCAATTCTCAAACAGTTGTGGGGCGGAGGAAGGATATCATCATTCGTGGCGGGGAAAACCTATTTCCTGTTCAGATTGAGAACGCATTGATGGCCCAGCAGGGCATTGAAGAAGCAGCTGTGGTGTCGGTTCCCGACGAGACGTACGGCGAGGTTGTGGGCGCCTGGATTGTGCGTCGCCAAGGTACATCGACATCGAGGGAGAGCATACGTGCTGTTGTCGCCAAGAGTATGAACCCACAAGTCAGGTTCTTCAGAAATGAGTATAATCCTTTAAGCTGATTTGATTTTAGAATGCGCCGACGTGGATGTGGTTCCTGGGAGAAGATGGTGCCCAGGATGAGCTACCAAAAACTGCCAGTGGTAAAGTGATGAAACATGTCTTGCGAGAATGGAGCAAAGACCTCGCGAAGAAGGAAGTTGGACGAGTTTTGAAGTCATGATTTTTTTATATAGATAAACCGTGCAGGGTAGTATGTGCTTGAAGTGCATATTGTCACTGATTTCTGTCCGAGTCACAATCAACATCACCCAGACATTTGTTTTGAACTTCACAATAAATCAAATAAGGACAAATCTCAACGCCTTCCTTCCTGTATACATACCACTCTCGAATAACGCCCTATAAACGCAATACCTGGCGAAACAAGATACCCGAACGGCTATTATACCAAACTGATTACAGAAAGCCGCAGTCACGGCTGGATGTCCAAGTTGAATTTCGACGTTGATGAAGCGGCCCTCCTCAAAGCGTATAATATCTCAAGCCTGAGGCCACCGTAAGTCTATAAATTGACCCTAGATTTGCGCTCAGTCCTCATTACATGTTCGTATAGGAAATGGGAAGACATTGATCATGAACTCGAAGATTCGGTGGCTGGAGCATTGACGAACACATCAAGCGATGGCGAGGGTGATCCTTTGGGTATTGGTGGTTATGTCAAGTATGTTACTTCTTCATATATGAAGACCTCTTTCTTATCGCTTGCTCGTTACTAGTGTGAGGGAAATGGGTATGGAGCAAAGTGAGCCACTTGCACCATGATTTAAGACACGTCACCCTTACACAGGTTTAAGAGGCTGCTGTTCTCATCACGTCCAAATCATTCGACCCGAAAGCCTTTTTGTCTGCGGTCCATCCCAACGCTACATATCAGGACCTTGTTCAGGGCATTGCACACCTCGAAGCATCAATTGACTCTCGGTCCGAAGCTATCAGGATATTGGTTGAAGAGAACTTTGACCGCTTCGTTGCGGTCAAGGCTGCAAATGATGGTGCGTATCATACATACGCTGTCTTTGCCCCACTGACAGCAGTATTTAGCCCTATATGCAGAAATGAAGGAAGGGCTACTTTCTTACGAATCGGACTATGCATCGCGGCCATTGCGGGACCAATTGAAACGTACGTCTATGCTGCTTGAATAGGTTCAATGTTTAAAACTTGCGTTATAGAGGCTGCTATGAAGGCAAATCAAGTATTTTTGCCTGTTTTGGAGAATGCAGAGAAAGCGCAGAGACTACGAACGACCCTCGGCGTATTCGAAAGGTCGAAGTTCTTCTTCAACCTCCCAAGCTTCATCATCGAATCTGTTGAAGCAGTAAGAGTCTTGATTCTCTTCAACTCAACCTAGAGCTTAATGAATTTCAGGGACGGTATGATGTAGCCATGCGCGACTACAAGAAAGGAAAACTGCTACTCGAGTCTCGCCCTGGACAACTTATACCATCTGCGACTTCAAAAGACGCGCAAACCGCTACCTCTGGTGATCAGCAACAACGGCGAATCCTCGAAAAAGTTTGGGGTAGTGTGGAGAAAGCAATGAGTGAAATGAAAAATGTACTGAATGCACAACTTCAAGACCCCAGAAGAACACTGGAAGAGCAAGAAAAAACCATCGAGTGAGATTCTCCTCTGCTTAATCATCTGTTTCCTTTGTTTACGAGTAATTGAAAGGGTACTTCTGGACTTGCAAGCGGGTGATGATCCTCTGTGGATGTATTTTGATAGCCAGCATAAACACATACTGGATGAAATGAGAAACACTCATCGCTCCGCTACCGCAATGATTCTTTGTAAGTTTCGACTCTTCTTGAACATCACAACAGGGTTTTCATGTAAAGCAGTAACCATAGAGAAGACATCGCTCGTTACAGAGGGTGGAGATCTTACGCTACATATCGCGGGGCAGCTACAGACTGCAATGATTGCGCTAGAGGCGAAGCAGGCCGACTCCATTATCGGTATATATTTCGATTAGATCCTTCCCTAAGGTGCATCTAAGCAATCCAAACAGCTCGATCATCCGCAGAACCTGTCTGGCAATCTATCCTTGACATGATCAAGGGTGTCTCTGAAACAATGTTGTTATCACTGCCCAATTTTTGCAAGATCTCCAAGAATTTCATGGATGGAAAGTACCGGAAGGTAGTCAATTCATGCTTTGTTAAGCTATTTGAGCTTATCTCCCACCAGTCTTCATCCTCGGGCCCTGGAATTCGACGCAGCCCCACGCAAAGTCGAACAATGGCTCTTGACGTCGTTAAACTCTATATATCCCTCATATCCGAGTTCTTTACCCTTTCCGATATGGCTGTGATGTCCCCCAATACAAACAACCCACCATTCTCCAACTTTCCTTCAGACAGCCATTCGCTATGCACGGCTCACTACCTAATGAAGATTCTTGGGGAGCTTCAGGACACGGTCAACGATGTCAATGCTCTTGAAATTTCACCCGAAGTCGCATCTCTTCTCAAGAGTCTCTTGGATAGCGCTAAATGGAGGTTCGAAGATGTTTTAGTCGGCGCATGGCTGCGTGGTAACACCTTGTTTCCTGGTTCAAAGAATTACCTTAAATTCCCTCTTCCTCAGATGCGAAACTCTTCTATTACCTAGAAACTTGGGTCGCTAGCCCAACGGATATGTCTGCAACTCGCTACCTTGACCAGATGGAACTCTTTCAACGTCAGTTGACGACAGCTGGTTTCAAGTTGGCAGGTGGCGTCGATCTGTCGGCCTCAGCATTGTCCAGACCTACGAAACAGAATCCTGTGCCACAAGCCTTCGTTTCAAAGGTGACCAAAGCTTTTATCGATGCACTTTATGCGTTCCTGGACGGTCTTGTGCTCTTGTCCTCCAATGAATCTCCCATCGTGACTGAGAACATGCTGGCGCCAGAAGTGTCATTTTCAGGGCCGAATCCGTTGGCATTGCTTGATCTAAAGGATGAGGTGCGTTGCATCTGCAGAGATGACCCATCCTTCATGTTCAACCAAACCATAGGATATACGGAAACTCGTTGTTATTTCGAATTTTACTCACCTCAAGAATGCGATAATTCCAAGTATACTCAACCAACTGGAAACAGCTTTGGGGATCTCAATTCTGGAAGAGCGGCAGGTGGGCTTGTTTGCCCTGCTCCTGAACTATCATGTGCTCATGCTTGGCTAGACACTCCTGAACATGGTACAAGTCCGCGACAATGCTCTCTTTGATAGTTACGTGAAGCCAAAAGCAAAAGCTGCAATGGAAATTCTTCGCAAGGGAGTCCTTGACCTCAAAATGGATTGGTATGAGACCCCTCAGCCCACGGGTCAGTTTATATCGTTGGTTTGGTCTTTCTGCCCTTCGCTTATTCTGACATAGAAATCCGACCTTACATGTATGAGACGTTGATTTATCTGGTCGGCATCCACGCACAGGTCACCAGTGCAGCGGAACCACTCTTAGATAGAACCTTGAGCACAGTCGTCAATGAACTTGCAGAGGAAGCCTTACTTTGCTTCCGTCAGGTCAAGCGGTTCGGAATGGGCGGTATGCTCCGCGTACGTTCTCGTCTATTCCTCTCTATCCACGCGCCCAAGAAACTCACGATCGCTCGCAGGCGACTCTTGAGATTGAGTTTATGCATCAGACCCTGGGGCGCTACGTCACACCCTCCGCGGCCAAGACGCTGACGACTCTGTATAACAAGATCTCTCAGGCTTACTCCCGTCGGCCAGGAGACGAAAATCTTCAGAGCAATCTTGATGGTGTCAAGAAGATTTTGGCAGATACTCGACGCGCGACAGGCATTGAATTTTTGTGTTTCAAGCAGACAAAAGCAGCAAGCAGCCGTTCAGCCGCTTCACGCTCTCACAAAGATGGCAGCTCACGAAGCACGAAAGAGCCCAAAGAGAGCAACCTACAGTAGCTTTATAAACTTATCATTATTCAAATCTGTATTCTAGCACGGTATCTGTATAATATACAAATGGTTATCGGAGATGGACGGGATTATCTTGAGCAATATGAGCTCTTTCGTCAGCGACGTCAAATGCTTTCAAGACTACTTTGAATGATGATACAGAGGTATAAGATGGGAAAGGAAGTGCAGATCAGTCAATCAGGTGGCCATTACATCAACAACGATTGTCACAATCCCGAGAACTGGAGATGGTATCAGCACCTGTGATACTTGATAAAAACGGCCTATATAAACCTATCTCAATCGCAATGAGAGCGATGATGACCTGCTCAAGGCGTTCAGCATGTTTACTGGAAACAGACTCTTTCAAAAGCTGAAGCATGTCTTGTAAAACCTGCAGGAATCTGTGGTCAAGTAATGTCACAGCTGGAAACAAGTATTCAGACCTCAACCCGAGTGTTTAGCAGGTCGATTCGTTGTGGTATCTCAAGATAACTCCGAGCAGCATCGTATAATGGTTGAAGGTCTGGAAAGCTCTGGAAAAGTCGTCAGCCTGCTTCTTAGGCCTGAAACAGCATAAATGCATTAATAACGAACCCAAAAGACTTCCTGAGATGGAGATAAAAATTAGAATGGGCACAATAGTAAGCTAGGTAGTGACGAACCGGAGAATCCAAGACGGAGCCTACAGAATTGATATTCGTCCGCAAAAGGAACAGCCGGCCGATGTTCTGCATAATTTCCTTGTGGGGCATGCCAATTTTTCCGGTTTCGCTAATGACCTCAGGAATATCTTTGGTCTCTTCTATCGTTGTTGAGATGAGCCCTTCAAACTGAATTAAGGATTATCAGAGAAACGCCGAGTGTATCAAAAGGAAATTCAAGACCAATGATATCTTGACGGATTGAGAAAGAGCATGCGACAGCGAAAGTTTAGTCCTATCAACAGAGATGGTAATGTTCAACAGAAGGTTGAATGATGTAGGTCGTGTTCGTGCTCACATAGAACTTGAACCCTTCCTCAAGGTAATAACGTCATTATATATTCTATGAGCAATCTCAGCAGCCCATTCGACGAATCTAAATTGGCGAACCCACCGACTGTAATTAGCATAGTAATAATTCAGGTCTTCCATTTCCACGTCTTCCGGTGCTGATGTAGTCAAAGATTAGAAACACGATGAACTTACCGTCAAGAAACTTACCCAGCTTCTCCACTTCGA
Organism: Tephrocybe sp. NHM501043; assembly: GCA_018855915.1. Classification (NCBI taxonomy): domain Eukaryota; kingdom Fungi; phylum Basidiomycota; class Agaricomycetes; order Agaricales; family Lyophyllaceae; genus Tephrocybe; species Tephrocybe sp. NHM501043. Next base: position 20,273 of record JABCKO010015916.1, read on the forward strand.
AGCGCTTTCTAGAAATTGTGAATGAACAGCTGAAATGAGGTAGCCTATTGTGACATACATTGACGACAAGAAGCGTTTTTCCTGGGCTTCTGTCATTCCCCAGATAACGACTGTTCCGTAATTGAACAAAAATATTTCAGCTTCGGAAGCAGTGGTATCAAACTTGCTTGTTCTTCGCTTGGAAGCAGGTATCGAATCATCCCCTCTAAGCTCTGGAACCCCCAGAAGATCACCCGTTGCATGTGTATCGGCTTCACCGGCGACGTTGGGAGGTTCATAAACGTACGGAGTGTATATGACTTCGTCAATCAGCTTAGGATTTGTGTGGTATGCATGTCTGCGTGCATTGAAGAATTTCATAAGGTCGTCCATGCGGAATGAACTACACCCAAAGACAAATACATTTCTGCGTCCAAACATGAGAAGCGTGTAGAACATACCCCGCTGTTGCATACGCCGTAACCCTGGGGAGTGATTTTGCCTTCTTCTTGGTAAGCTTTAAAGCGTCTCTCCGTGCGGTGCCAGCCGGTATCAATGAAATCTGATTATAGACCTATCCCTGCGTCAGAATTTATTCTGACTAATGCGCACTATTGCCACACACCTCGATATCTTCCTGTTCTTCGCTGTTCTCGTCCACATCTCCATCGTCACTATCTCCACCAGTGCCAACGCTTTCCTCCCTTTCCTTTGGGGACTCACCACGTAAGGAAAGTAGTTCGGGCTGCTCAGGAAGGACCTTCAGCTTTCCTGTCGCCTTGGTCGACCGGTTTGCGCCACGAATCTTCGGCTCCACGTTTGCTGCTGTCCTTGACATCGTGCTGCACAACCTGTCAATGACTTATAAGTGAACCTCAACCCAAATTAAGACATTGAAGTCATGGCTTATAAATCACGGACAATCGATCCGATTACCGAACTAACTTTTTGACCCCTTTCATTTCCTTGTTCTCTTTAGTATACCTAAAATCGTCAAATCCGTTGTTTAGGTCTGAGAATCATCGAAACTGACTCTCTGATGGTTCTCATACTCCTGACTGATACACGCGGTCGACGCGCTTCCAAATCAGCTGCAATCTTCAAACATACATCCATTTCTGCCATCCCTGGCCTACACATCACGTCATGAGCCCTTCAGGAACCGAATCTCAGTTTTTGTCGACATCTCACACACGTAATCCTTTCCATTCATTGTCTGTGGCCCGGCGGCTGAAAGAACATGCTGCGCTTCTTAGAAGGGCCTTGTTTCTGTTATGGTGCTTCCCAGTCTGATGGAGCAGGTTGTAGGGGGAAAAAAACAATTCAAAAGTTCTTCTATTTCCTTCTCACTGTCAGAATGCTCTGAGTATCAATCATTATTCTGAGACATAAAGGGAGACACAAACGGCCAATAACGGCGGAAATTTGCAACACCTCAATTTTTTTTTCCGTTTTGCTTTGGCGGTTCATTCATCTAGCTGGGCCTATGTATTTTCGGAATGATGCTAAGATAAAAGCACCTCTGACACGACTTTCTGTCATGGCCATTAATAACGGAGCGCCACTCGATTCTGGTGTGAAACCACAACTACTTAAGTACCGGTTTCGACTATTACAAGCAGGCGGTTCAAGTTGTTTCTCCTTACAAGCAGGCCGTTCCGTGAGAAACCACTTGAACCACAGCATATGCACACGTCTCGCTTGTGAGTCTTTGTACGCCATATCCTGAAAGGATGACCTCGGCCCAGTGGCTGCGGCCCCCATCTTGACACATGATGAACTACGGAACATCTCGTCTCTTGTTTCTTGTGCGGATTTGAAGCCAGTGATCTATAAGAGCCAAGCCAGTCAGTCCTCTGTGACCTAATCCAAGGCAATGCGGAGGCCGTGGCTAGCCATAGAATGTGAAGGCTAAATATATGGTTGAATTTCTCCCGTCTCGGTACTGCAGGCTGCATAGGATCGGCCATATTCGCGGGTCATCGACATCATCTCGCCATACTTCGGGTTTTCAGGCTTTAGGATGTCGTAATTCGTTGGCTGTTTGAGGTGTGCGTGCAGTATTATACTCGAAAGGCTATTCTTCCTGCATACTTCTAACTTGGAGATCCGCCGAAGTTCCGTAACTTGCACAAGCCAACCTGGGATAGAAGCGGTAGGACTTCCGCCGGAAATGTCAGGGGGGAGAGCGTGTGTAATGATTGAGAGCCTTGCATGTGTTCAAGAGAAGGTGGAGACTGATCTGGAGGATTAGTTCTCGCAATACTGCCACTTAACCCTATCATAAGTTGGATACTGTGGATTCTTAAGCCCTCTTAATAGGTTAATTCATCGCTGAGATAGAGTATTGGTTCCCAGGTCATACTGAAGTCGAATACACTGGATCTTGTGATGCACTCAAGGACTCAATAGTAAGGCCAATAGCCACTTATCCATCCAAACGTTCAATAATGGAATTAATTCATTATCCTTGTCAAGGCTAACACAGATCCGTCGTGTCCAGCGCTGTTCAGAGTGGCATGTTGATTTTTCTGACGTTAACCTATACGAACCAAGGCAACGAAAGCCAAACTAACTTGCGATGAGCGCAGCCTAGGATCATATCGACGTCGTTCAAACTCGCAGGCGCAACCACAACCTCGCCATCGTAGGTTCAGAGCGTGTTCGCGCCAAGTCTTCGGCCCAGCGACCGTGCTAGTCGCACAGAAGCACGAACGACGATCGTGAATCCCAAGCCATTAATGGAATCGGATGGATTACTAGGGAGCAATCTCCCTCAGCTTCCAAGCCATTAATACATTCTCCATCGTCATCTTTGCCACGATTATATGGTATCGATGCGGTTTAAGTCAGAGTACAAGGCGTTTGGGAGTCACTGATCTTGAAAGGTAACGCAAATTCTAACTCAGCGACCATGATGGCTAAAAAGATATTCACGATTGAGTATCTGCAAGGTCCATGAGTTCTACATAGTACAATTGAGGTTAAAATAGGTATTCTATAGTTTGCCGTAATGAGGTGCTTCAAAAGGCTGGCCCCATCGCCTGAGGGGAAAAACGGCGCAATAGCTGCTCGTCTGCTGGGTCTCGTCGAGGACCAGAGACATTTTGAAGATATTCCAAAGGAACAAGGGATGTCTGCTGACTTGGAGACCACGCACGTCGCGAGCTTTCGGAGGACGGTGATGATTCCCTGGAGTCGTCGGAGAAGGGGGATGACAGGGTGGGGTAGGTCTGTGGCGGAGAACCGCGGTGTCCGCTGAACGTAGAGTGACCGTGGTTGAAATGTAAACCGGATTGAGAGAGGCTAGATTGATCAGATGATTGAACTGTGTTTTTCTCAGCAGACCGATGATCGCGTCGTAGCTTCCCAGCCCGAGCGCTTTTGAAAAGGCCTTCCGGAACGGGAACATCTCCAACGCCCCGTATACCGTCGATGGTACCAAGCTCGTCGAGGCGTTGTTGGCTAAAATAAGCGGCTACAGAGTATGAGTGTTGTTCATTCCTACGAACTCATCGACAACTTACTGAGATGCCATTTCCGCACTATGCCTCGGGGGGAGTCCGAGGAGAGCGTTACATGTACACTGTAAGTCTGTTTAACCAGATGTTCTGGTTGAATTGTCATGTACCCCGACACGTGCATCGTGGGCTGCTCTCGTCTCCTAGAGGGTAGAAAGATAGATGATAAACACAGGGGCACGATAGATATTATGGCCGACGAACCGCCTCATCTGTGCCCAGGGAGTCACTGGATTGACAATGTCCTCACCGAAATTGGGATCCTTCTGGTTATAGAAGAGGAATTCCTAACAATCAAAACATTCACGGTTGGCGATTCATTGATATTTTCCAGTAAAAAGAGTTCTCGCACGTCTCGAACACCTGGATCAGCCGTTGTAGTGAGCTCATATCACAAATATTGTTTAATGTGTGAACACTTACGACTTGGACCCCAACCCATTCCATCAGTCCTAATCCATCGAGCGTATTAGCATAACCACTCTGCGCCACGCATTGAGCTGAGCTGCCTCACCATCTTTCCATACCCAGGCCAGTGGGTTCCGTATTTGCTCCGCGTTCCTCCCTTTGAACGCAACTCATCAGCATAAGATCAGAAAGATCAGCCTCTGTGATGTGTCCAACTAACCAAACATATACGTTGCCCGATCCAATTGCTCTTCTCTCCTCTGCATCCAGCCGCCGGGTGATGAGAGGTAGTCGTTTTGTGGCGACTCCATGAAAGACTTGGAGAGCGTCGCGAACAGACCTAATGCGCACGTTTTGCAGTGTCGGTCTTTGCATGGACATGGAAGAAAGCGGAAGGGTGTGAAAAAGTGCCGGTTCATCCATTAGCTTTAATAGGGTCGTTGAGTGAATGCAATGAACAGGGTCAGCCGAGGAAAGGATTGCGCATTGAAAAGATGTGGTCAAGTTTAGATATGGTGCATTACGAAGTTGACCACATGTGCCCACCTACAAAGGTAGGAACCTCAACGTAACGAGAATGATATATAGAATGTTCTCCCGACCCATATGTCCTTTCCAGTAACCAGAGTGCCAGCGTCACGGTCTCATGCGGCAGCATGGTTGTAGCAGGGTGCAAGGGTGCATAAAGAGATCTGTCTGTACCTGAGACAAATACTCGCTGACTTCGATTTTTACCATCAGAGGCTATCTGAGATCAGCGATCTCGTGAAAAACTGTAAATGAACTGTAAACCCAAACGACTTTCATCGTTCATTTGCGACGATCTCATTGCAATTTGTTTGATCAGGATTTGAGTATCTTCTACGCCTGACTAATGAGTTTGAAGGGATCGATCGATTCACATTTCTGGTCAATTAATACCGAAGAGCCCAACACGTAATTGGAAAATTCTTCCCTCTCAGTTGTATGAGTGCTGTCGACCGGACGAATCGGCCGTAAAGATCTTCGAAGGATTAAAGGAGGCTTCAAGTTGCACTTCAAGTTTCCTAGTGGGATACAGTTGTCCCGCTGATCCGAGGTCAACATCACGTATGTAAGATTGAGGGTGCAAAAAACATTCGGTTCCCCCAGAGCAGTTAGTATGTATACATAAGTTCATTCAAACAGAGGTATATCCATCTGAGGCCTGGGTCTGAGATCGAATTTTTTGAACACACATTTTTTCAGGATTTTTCCGAGAGCTCAATGTAGATTGCTACAGGGGAAGATTTAGCGAATGTTTTTATACCAAAGGAACATACATATATGCATACATACGCCGTGGTTAATCTGAACGTTAAACAGGAACAAATGGGGTCACATGAGAACTGGGAGGAAATCTCAAACGAAGCGCCGCGTGTGGAGAAAAATGATCGAGCCAAGAACCCACTATTTGGCGTGCGTCAGGTCAAGGCTTTGAATGCATGTCACATGTTGCCGAGGATGATATGTCGTTCTCGAGTGCCAAAATATCAGGTCAGTTATAAGCGGACATAGTCAAGAGTACCCCAAATGTTATCCTTATGGATTGTCACCCTTTTGAATCTAAATGTCTGGTGTCCACAGGAGTTCTTTATACAGGTATGAGGATTATATGTCAGCATCTGTATACGTACAAATGAGAGCAACAACCGTGACCAGGTGGAGCTGAAATGAGGAGACCATGGGTACATGGCAGAGATCGATGGAGCCAAAGATGATCGATGATCATTCAGGTTATACTGATCTAAAGCAGAAAGAAACAACAGAACCTCTACATTTCATTGAATCAAATGATCTAGGAATGAAGAACAACATGCTTATAAGCGACCCTCATTCTACAGTTTTCGTCTTCTAGCTCATCACTCACCTGCCAATGGCAAGACTACAGGGAGATCTTCTCGAATCTCTGCGTAATGAGGCTGATATTGGAAAAGATACCGAACGGAAAGCACTTTCCTGGCGAAAGGGGCAGGGTCCCCAAAGCCTCGTACATTCGACTGCAAGGATGTGAATGGCTTGTTGGTAATACATGTGTCGCGAGGAGCTGACCTTGATTCGATCGCTAGGGATATAAAGCTGAGACTTGCGTACAAGGGCTTGAAGTGGCACGGTGACATCTACAACTAGATCTTTGGCGGTGTCCTCTTCACTAAGAGGGCCCCATGTTGCTCGTATGATGACCAGACCTATACAGCCAGATATATTGATAAGTGTTTTACGTCATCCGCAATTAATGAGTCCAACATACCGCCTTTTGAGCTCTCTGCTTCCTTCGATTTTTTTGCAGGGCCGATTAGGAGGTTCATGGTCGCCTCCCTATCTTTGTACATTCCCGTGTGTTCTTCCTGCTCTCGCCTTGCAGCACGTATACGTCTGGAAACAATTATCATCGTACTGTGATTATTTCCGCTAGGCAGATTCGAGTTGATACTTACTCCATTCGCTGCTTTCGACGACGAGGTTTTGCCACTAGATAGTAGCCTAGCATTGCAATCGTCGGAGGTAGAATAAACGCCCAGCATGCAATGGTGGGCTCGGGCTCCATAGAAAGTATAATTGGTAGGGAAAATACGTTGTCCTCGTGTACAACGCTGGGAAAGGATGAGTGTCGGACTCTGTTTCAGCCAAGTTTACACTGACTCTAAAGCAAAGCTCACGCCGCTTAGGAAATTCGAACGGGTGCTCACCAAAACCCTATTTGCGGAGTGTGGCGCTGCCCAGCTACCACTGCATTCCCACTCGAAACCATTTTGAAGGGAGCACTCGACGCTTAATCTCAATTGCAGAGAGAGTTCTGTCAAGTTCACAATCTGCTCGACAGCGAAGCTAGGGAGGACGGAAAGGAAGCGAACCCCAATCGAAGTGGAGCTAATCAGGTTTCTTATCCCGGAAACTGACGGTAATGTGTCGTCGTCGGTGACATGCACATTACTTCGAACCAGAGTGTCCGAAAAATGTAGCATAAATGAATACCGAGGAACTCCCGTAATATTGAGTTCAATGGAGGCTACCTCAGGCCGCTTGTAGTATAGTTGACGTGATGCAATAAGCGTGAATGTGGGCTTTGCGCCGGCAAGCTTCTGCCTTATGCGTGCTGACAGAAGTGTGCCATTGGCTTCATACTTGCCAAATGCTTCAACGAAACGAGGAATTAAACCAACACTAAACTGGCCAGAACTCGTTTTAAGACCTCATAAATTCGTCACTATAACGTACCTCTGATGTAAAACGAGGAGAGAATTGGTGTCGAACCGTCCCAACAAGCTGGCTTGAAGCTCGCTTTCCATTTCCTTCTCGCATAAGATGGCATTTTGCAGATGCGGTGGTTTGCGTGGTGATCGAGGTCTGCAAGTAATCATGTCAGAAGTAAGTTGATTTCAAAGAAGAGTTCACCCACCTCCATAGTGCGAGTCAGTTTGATTGCCTGAACGCTCAAATCTTCACAACGATTAAGAATGCGTCGCTCCCAGGTATCACGCTCAGAGCCCATATATTGGCAAAACAGAGGGGACGCGTCCAACATAAACACCGCAGATCCTGCTACGTAACGGGAGGTTCTGCTACCACCGTTCAAGTTTGGCAATTGAAGTAGAAGACTTTTTATCTTATAATGTCGAGGGTCGGAAAGATTAGCAATAGGACGAAAATGAAGTCCCTCACCTCCTCTCGAGACATGAACCTGTACTCCTGAGACATGAGCATGTTTAGACCTTCTTCTCCTGCGGTAACATTGTTCAGCGTGCAATTATTAACGAATTGACTTACGCTTAACCTCGTAGGTCATATATCTCCCTCAATTCTCGAAGTTAGTCAATGGAGCATATTGTGCAGTCGTTTCGGGTATCACCTGAGAAATGAATCGGATAAAACTGGATAAAACTGTTGATGAGCGCCCCAAAAGTGACACTTTGCTGTGTACGTACCTTCATAAGCCTTTGACAACTCTTGGAATCTTTCCGTGGCGGTCCTTATAGATTCCTCGCTGTGTTGTTTGTCAGGATGAAAGATGAGGGATAAAGTTCGAAATTGTTCCGCAATTTCAGCTTGAGTTGCGGTCCTGGCTACGTTGAGCGTAGAGCTCATGGTGAGTTCAGTTATGTGTTCTCGATCCATGCAAGGGAGAACTCACTAGTATTGATCATTTTGAACGATGTTGCTGTCATGGTTGTTATCAACCATGTCTATTGTGTCCAGTGGTCGTAGAGGCGATTACAAGAAAGTTCAACCTACGTGTTCAACGGAATGGATGTTAAAAGGTTGAAACCTGCTTGATTAGGTATCACGACGTAAGTATTTGAAACTCCGACGGCGCCACGCCGACACTGCGACACGTTAGATTTGTGGGTCGTTCGGCTTGTAGGCGGACGACTATTAAATTAAACGACCTCGACGGCATCGAGGTCGGTTTGTCTCGGACAATAGATGGAATCGGGAGCGAGGCAAACGGATGCGTAAATACATAATTCTACACTACCTATATAGACAAAACAACAATAAGCTATCAGAAAACCTGAGGAAACCGAAATTAGTGAGAATAAGCCACAATAATGGTGGCTGCGAGGCCAGCAGGCATTGTGAACGCTCGCAATCGGCAACCGGAATTCCAACAACGGCTTGCGAGAACGAGGAGAAAATAAGCGTTTATTGAGTGGACAATGAAAATACATCACAGAAAATTCACAATAACATGCATAACATGACTGCACTCTTGCTTTCGCTCGCGGCTCTACGAGACTACGACCGAACCCCACAATTCCCGTACCAAATTCCAGATTTTGACAACTCCTGTCCCCATGCTGCAGGTGAAGTGATATTACAAAGGATACAAAACAAGACTAATATAAACGACTTACTTGGTGCTTGCGACATCTTCTAGTTGTACCCATATGGCGGAATCGTTTGCTCGAGGTCGGCTGTCTTCCCTACAAGTCCCAAGTTTTGAGTCAGGTTGTAATTTCGTTGAGCACCCATTATCATATTCCTTGAAAGCAGGGGGTTGTTTTCCACCCTGAATAATGACCCACTGCGTCCGGTAGGTCTTCCTGATGTGAGAAAAGACATGTACAACATCTCCAACGGGGTTAATGGATTTTATTGTTAGGCCTTCGCTTCGCGCATCTGCGTTCTTCCTAGAATTGGAGGGAAGTACGGAGGGAAAAAGAAGCTGTCCCAAAATGGTTTGTAGGATCTTTGCTTGGGCGGTGTCGGAGGTCGTTTTGGCGACGTTGCTTGACGTGGGAAATTCGTAGAGGCCTGCCAAAAGACCTGTATTCATTTCGAAGAAAAAATTGAAACCGGTGTACAATTAGTAAGGCGGGCGCATGGAGAGTGGTCAAAGCTTGCCTCCATCAGGTCTCCGAACCATTAGGAACCACCTTTCTCCTGTTGACGAAGTCCACTCAATGACATTGACGATGTCCAGCTCTTCACGCGGCTTTTTGCGGTCAATTCTCATCGGATAGGATGTGACGCCGGTTTCCTGAAGCGGTTCGCAAAGAGTACACGTGTCTTCGATGTCAGCGACCGGCTGAGGTTTGCTTAGCTTCTTTTGGTTGATATAAAATGCGAAGCACCTTGTAGTTAGGCTGCGAGATTTCGTACGCTCTACACCACGTTCGAAGAGGACATGTACCACATGTCGGATCGCGAACTTTGCAGACCGTACTTCCAAGTTCTATCAGAGCCTGATTGATGTCTCCCGGATGTTGCGGTACTTTGGTCGACCTTGAGGAGCCTTCTCTGGTATTTTCTAGAGTTTCTAGAATTCAGATTCGTTACTTTTCATTCTAAGTGATGAAGGACGGTGTCACAAGCCATCTGGAGATTTGACGAAAGCAGCAGCGGCACCCCAAAGGATATCAAGGGTCACTTTCGCTTTCGGAGGAGCATGTAGAGCCAAAAATCTACTCAGTAGTCGGTGGACATTTCCGTCTAACTTGAAATGGGTGATGATGAGTTAGTGAGTGCTGCCACTTCATTACGTGGACGTACAACAGGAACACGCTCCCCATATGCTATCGAACAAATAGCACCAGCACTATATCGGCCAATGCCGGGGATATTGGCCTCCATATCTTTTGCGTTATCCGGAAGTCTACCATTATATTTCGCAACGACCTTCTGGGCACCAGCGAGTAAGCGGCTTGCTCTCGAGTAATATCCAAGGCCCTTCCACAAAGCATTGACCTGATCAACATTCGCAACTGCCTGACCACACACAATAAGTTTTCTGAACCTTTCAAGGTACTGCACGACCTACCAGATCGCAAATAGTAGGAAACCTTTCAAATTCGTGAGAATGCGCCAGCTTTTTGGTTTTTGGAAGTGAAGAGTACCTTTCCATCCAACGTGTATAATACGGTATGACTGTCGCTACCTGGGTTTGTTGTAACATGATTTCCGACACCCAGACCTGTGCAGACTATGAGCTATGTCTGATACAAAGTCAATCAATGCCATGACATACCTCGTAAGCCCGTTGACCACGCTCCTCTGGGTCTAAAAGAGGATCGTAAGGCTTTCTCCAGGGCATGCCACGCGTTTCATGAACCGTTTGGTACCATTGCAACAACGCGCCTTGCAGAAGGCCAGGCGAAGAAATTGTATGGCTGGATGACGAGTGGGGAATCACGTATCCCTCGAAATCGGTCTCAGCAGGTTTCAGCAGAGAGGGCCTACTCGGTTTTGACGCGTTGGATTTGGGTTTCTTTCTTGCTGCACCCCGTCTACGCGTCTCCCCTCGATAACTGGATCCGTCTGAGTCAGAGCTGTCGTAGTCGGATGTTGTATGATCCTCGGCACGCGTCACCTTTGGGACAGAATTGAGGCGTTGTCGTTTCGACATTACTGCAACTGTCGCGACTCGAAGTGACTTGTCTTGGTCGGATACACAGCCTTGTTGAAGCAAGTCCTTATAGTATTAGATGACACGTGACGCCCCTTGTAATGTGTACAGATGAGGGTTCTGAAGGCACACTACAGTCAAACCCCTCATAACCCATGGCCCTCCGTGGAAGCCAAAAAGTATGGGTTATTGGAGGTTATGGGCTATGTGAGGGGTCGTTGTATAGTCGGTTCTGAGGCTTATTTTGCAGCGCAATGTAC
>JABCKO010015917.1:0-16364 GCA_018855915.1 Tephrocybe sp. NHM501043
CGAGGCGTTCTTGACAATCACACCGGAAATAAAGAGGTTTGAGGTAGCCCTAAACCCATGCCTAAACAATTAGTTTAAGAAAGATCACTTGAACAATTAGTTTCGGGTCTCCCAAACCTAAAACTGGCACCTCTTAAACTATTAGTTTCGGGGAAGTTTCTTAAGCTATTGTTTTCAGAATAGGATTAAGGATCTCCCCAACGCGTTCATTTCCGGTGTGAATCCTCAAATTTTGTATCCTCGTTTCCCACATTCACAGACACATGACAGCTGTATTGTAGATTTGTGTGTTGTGGATTGGTTGAGTCCGCTGCACAGCTATAAAAGCTCCGAACTTTCCTTGTTCCTCAATATAATCAGCAGGCCATTCGGTGACAAGTTGGTAAAGGAAGTTGGAGCCCTCAAACGGTGCGACTGTCATGCTCCTGAAGCTCTTATTGATAGTCGCAATCGATACATGTGACCCTCCACGAAAATCCCACTAATCTGGTGGGAAAAGGAGATTGGTCGTAGTTCAGGAAATCAGGGCGAATGGGAAATCACGAGGATATGTTCAGGCCCTAAATGCAAGACCCAGAATGTAGAATCAACACGGCGCATGATGGCGTCTGGTTTTTAAAGTTCTGCTAAAAGACTTGTGTCGCAGAGGTAGACAGAGAGGAACGAACACTGATATCGCCTTGACACAGTTAAAGCGTAAGCTACCTAAACAGGCTCAATCCGAATGAATATCATCATATTTCTAGCCCACATACATGGCGCAGGACTTCAGGTACATCCGTTTATCAAAGTGTAGTGTGAACTAGGTTTCCGCACTTGGCGCCCAAAACTCCGCCTCTCCTCTTCAGTCCTGAATGTAATTTCAAAGGATCTTCTCTTTTCTTCCCAGTCTGGGCAATTAAGTCGGATAACAAACGTTCTGGATGGGCTCGAGAGCGCTGCTGGCTAGAGATCTTTAGTCTCCTGACCACAGGTGCATTTGTAGCCTGAGTATGTGATTCTCTAGACTTGGTTGCCTGCTTTGGCTGAACTTCGCGACGTAGCGAGAAAGCTGAATTGGATGATAGTTTTTTTCCCACCGGCACCATACTGATCACCCGCAATGCGGGGAAGGTAGCATCATAGTCGTCCCCTCTGTGCACAGTGGATGCTGCGAGACGCCACGCATTGGCAGTTGATTTGGTGGAAGATGGTGCTGCAATAGTTCCCAGATTGTTTGTCAAGGGAGAGCTCACTGGCGACCACGTTTGTATCGGCTTCAGTTTCGAAAGCTGGTTTGTCGCATCAATACGAACTTTTGGGAGCGGTCGAGTAAAGAGGGATTCGACGTCTAATGAGCGCTGAATAGGGGGTACATGAGTGGCCTCCACTCCAGGCACATGTGATACCCTCGATTGAGCTCTAGCGCGATTGGGTCCAGGAGCGCCAGGAAGGTCTGCAGTTCCGTCGGAGATGGCTCTCCATTCAACCCAGGTGCTGTTCCCGAGTATCCCCATCCAATGTCGCTCGAGGTACCCAAGCAAAGTGTGTCGCCCTCCGCCTTGCATGAAGGAGCGACTAGTAACAACAACGAGGCCTTTCCGGCACCTAGTTAGGAGGACATTCATACGATTCTTTGAACTCAAGAACCCTGGTCCATTCCCTGATCGAACAACCGAGACGAGAACAAAATCCGCCTCATTTCCTTCAAGAATCATGCGATCAGCATTATTAGCGCATGTCGTGGTCTGGTTTCCCTACCCTGAAAACTGTCAACGTTAAAAACATGCTCCCATGGAAGGTTCTCTTTCTTGAGCTCGCTCTCGATAGCAGATCTCTGAGCATCATATGGTGTGATTATGCAAAAATTGGTATGCCTGTAATAGCTCTTGACGAGATTAATCATGACTTGTATCTCTCCAAAGTTCTAAAGCAAAGGAAAATGAATGCGAGACAAAAGCCATGCGAGGAGTATTGGTTCTTACCATCCAGCTAAAACCGCTTTTGATTTCTGCTCCACTCGGCACATCTACAAAGGTAACGCACGTCGCAATCTGAATAGAATGCTCCGATTTGAGGCGCCCATCATAGACATATTTTGAGATAAAGTTGCCTAAGGGCGCAGGCATGCGATCTAGATTATGTCAACAATAATAAAGGACTGAGGGCGATGCCATACACTGGGTATCCAGGAAACCAACAGACCCTTGTAGATGAGGGAGATCATAGATCGTTTTCATTTCGGGAACATCATCTTTGCCGAAAGGTGGGACTAGTATCGAATTCCGGCAGTAAGTACGGGGATGGTTCAGATATTCCAATTGAAAGAGACCGTACGTTGCTTAGGGTCACCGAAAAAGCAAAGCTTTTTCAGCGATGCTCGAAAACTATGGAAGACAGGCTTTTTGAAAAAAAAAAGTTAGCATTATTGAGGTATTAAAACCAGTGATTAAAGGACCAACCAAGTAGTCTTCTATCTTGATCTGAGACGCTTCATCGACCACAAGTCGCCCGACAGGGACGACTTGGAACATACCGACCTTGGATAGCGAAGGATTGGAAAGCATACTCAGTGTCGAGAGAATTATGCACGTTTGAGGGCCAAGAATTCTTTCCAGCTCACAGACATCCCGTACGCCCAAAATTTCGTCTGACACAATAACCTTCTCCTCAATGTTTTCATATATATGCTCGTGCCTAAAGATTTGACAGTGTCACTGTACCAACAGAGGAAGACAGCTGTTGAGAGACATACCATTCGAAATGGAAATCTTTAGATACTAAGATCCGGAAGGGAACTCCTGTCCTAAATAGGGCTTGGGCCATGTTCTTGACGGCGACGTTGGAATGCGCGATGATCCACGTCGGAAGATTCTTTTGGGCCCATACAGAGACGGCGGCTGCGATGGTCGTCGTTTTCCCCGTTCCTGGAGGGCCTGTCAAATATCGATTAGTTTCGGATGAAGATAATGAAACTGAGATCCTACCATGGGCAACTAGTATAGGCTCATCCGAGAGCATTCGCGATGCAACAGATTCTTGGGATTCATTAAGCTTAGGGAATCTCGCATAACCTGCCGCTGAGAGTGTGCCAAAATTGTGAATTTTCCGACTAAAGAACCATAGTAACTTGATGAAAAGCGTTCCCAGAGAAGCCTGTCCTTGAAGCACATCCCGAACCAACTCGTCACGGGCCTTTTCCGGGTTCGTTAGCGGCGGTGGTCCGAAGACACGGACTTTGGTCAGCGTTCCTGTGAAGGCCCTCTCAGTGAACCGAATGCTAGTTGTACGACCTTTAGCTCCACGTGCTTGCCCACAAAACTCTTGGCCTGATTCATTTGTCATAATAACGGTCTAGAAGTGACATAAAGCAGCTGCGGTCGGCACCGTTCAACTAGTGACTAACCTGGGGGCCTTTCCGCACTTTGGTCTTGTATCGAGCGTTTTGTAGCTTCAACGCTCCGTCTTCTGTCACCTTGAAACCGACGAATTCACTAGGAACTTCCTTTGGTCGTGAGCTGTCCAGAACAAAAGCTTGCCTGTCGATCTCGGTAAGACAAATAAGTTCCTACATATGCCGGGAGAAATAAGTATTTCATAATATTGAGGGAGTGTGGAAAACCTGCCACCTGATGATTCAGAAACTTTGTGCCAACCCTATTCGCGCTTAAAATGCAAGCCGAATTGTTTTCTGCAACGCTGTGTGGGCGAGTTGTGAGCGTGGTGTAGCTCGAGAAAGGAGAGAACGTGCCATGCAGGTAACCAAGCACGGAAGCAGAGCTCCTGCATTCCTCCTTGGTTGATCCATATCTCGTCGACCTGAGCAACATTGACTCCTTGGAAAAGCCTGGTTTTAATGACGTCCGATGGTAATGGTGGATCCCAGTTGTTCGCTCTGAATGCAGTAGTAAGGTCGACACCGCGAACGTGTAACTTCAAATCTTCGGCAAGCCGCAATGCCAAACGCTCCATATTGAAAGCGACGAGAGTGTACGAATCACCACGAAGAAGAACTTCGAAGGGCTTGTCGAAAGTGAGTAGCTCAGGCTTATCACTTTCCAATGAGATGACGATGACTTCTTTAATTGTGGCTAGGGCCAAAGACTCTACTCTTCCCTTTGGACTGCGCTGCATTGCGAGTCCCACGTAGGCGCCTTTCCAAAGGCGCATGTTAAGACCTTCAACTGCAATCCCTGCATGTCGGCGAGAGAAGCGCCGCAAAGGAATATCTGGTTGGTGGTTGGGTAGAATTTTCTGGTGAATGGTATCTGCAGTCATTGGTGGCAGAGGATAAGAAAGGACAGGCTCCAGGTCGGAGGTTGTTTTGTAAACGCCTCGTGTTCGCGAAGCAGAAAAAGGCGCCAAAATGCTGTAGTGGACTGCCGCACCATTTCTATTAGGTTACACTTTCGGGTAATTTGTTCCTTCCTCGCGGCTTCTGCGGATCTCTGAGGCTAGAGCGCCTATTGCTCCATCACCTAGGTAGGAGTGCGATTGGCACAAATAACAACGACTGTCCTATGAAACAAAAATTAACACGTGCCAAGGCTCCTATATCCAGTTGAGTAGCTAATGACTGATTTTGAAAGAAAACTTGACGAAAAGTTGGGAACTGTAGCGGCTAAGAGTAGATCTTATCTCATCCCTGCGCTTCCTTTGTCATGTGACCATGACTGTGATGTATTCTGTGACAAGTCGACATTTCAACGTCAACCCTGACTAACACAAGATAAACACCATTGTTGATGCTAGGTCGCCTTCGAGCTCTTCTTCCGTTTTCTCACAAGTTTGAAGCCTCCAACTACGTTGCAAATATGTCTACGAGTACGTACATCTCTATCGCGGGCCTTCTATTATCAATAATTAGCATGAACACCTAGCGGCTGCGAATACCCAAATCGCGACCTTTGCATCAGGATGCTTCTGGGGAACGGAGCACATATTCCTCAAGCACTACCCGCCATCTCAGAATAAAGGCATCCTCAAGACGTCCGTCGGGTATACTGGTGGGAATCCGCTCGTGACAAACCCGGATTACAAGACAGTTTGCAGCGGAGCGACGGACCATGCAGAAGCTGTGAAGATTGAGTTTGATCCTAGCATTGTTGGTTATGCTGACCTCGTTGGTGAGTCCTGTAGGCGCCCGATTCGCATGGAATGCTGATCAAGCCCTGGACATTACAGAATTCTTCTACCGCACTCACGACCCTACTACTGTGAACAAGCAGGGAGGTGACATCGGGACTCGTGAGTTACATATGTGCCTCACACTTTCAGATATTTTCTTTCTCACCGTGGACGCAGAATACCGCTCCGTAATTTTCACCCATGATTCAGAACAGGAGGCTGTTGCGAAACGGATCACCGATGAGGTTCAGGCGAAGCATTTCACTCCAAAAGGAAAAAAGATTGTCACGGAAATTGTGGCCGCTGGCCAATGGTGGGATGCCGAGGACTACCACCAGCTCTACCTCTTCAAAAATCCTAGTGGATATCAGTGCCCCACACATCGCTTGCACTGGTAAACTCTACTAGAAATGTTTTCAGACTATAATGTAGTTGTACGTGTACCAATAGGTTGGTTATGTGTGTTGTTTGCAGCTAGTAATCCTAGAAATTTGTTACGTGCTCCAGTTGAAAGGTAGTGTTCGAGGCAGCTTGGTAGCGGCCGAATTCCTTCAGTGATAAAGTTCTTACTTTGCTCTCTCGCCACCACCGCGTAAAACTTCAAATTATCGATTAGTGTTCTGGGGAAACGTGTCGCCCAAATGGTAAATCAACCATATCCTGCTTCTATTCGTCGAGACGGAGGTATGATTGGCTCTAACAGCACCTATAACTACACCATCTGAATTTTGTCAAGAAGGGATCGCTGTAAATGAATGCAAGCTCAACTCACCGTTACACGTTAACAAAGTTGTGTTATATGTTAACGAAGCTTGCTGAACAGTTTTGGGGCAACTTCCTCCTAGAAAACACACTCTGACTCAGAAGATGTCAGTTCGCGTAAAAGAAAGGAGCGTACGTCCACAACATGCATCATACTGACGAGGGGCATCATGCTGATTAGTTATAACATCAATTTTGGTGGAGGAAGGTACGCACTGGACTATAAAATCGAAGCCGCAAGAGTGACGTCAATAACTCTGGAATTGACAAGTAAAAGCGATACATACACCTGAAAATAATTACTTCACGTCAGTACTCGAAGGCGCGTAATGAGGGTTGAACAGACGCACAGTTCCTCAACACAGTCCTCACCCTTGAATCCTTGTCCACTCTGAACCTTCTCCTGACAATGCTCGAAGTGCTTCGTGATTGAAGCGATCTTGGCTGACTGCTTGACTTCCTCGCGGAGAGTGGGGTGGATCTTTTGGGAAAAGGGTGAAAAATTGGATAGGCTCCAGTTACCACAAACCACGGTGGACATACATCTTCCGGCTCCTCCTCCTCCTCTTCTTCAGCAGGCTTGGAGGCCTCGGGCTCTTTCGTGGGCTCCTCAGAGTCTGCGTGGATGACAGGGAGTAAGGAAGAGAGGAATGAAGAGATGCTCATTTTGGGGTTCACAGTGTCAGCGGTTGAGCACAAAACCAAAACGGTGGTTTCCGGAAAGTTGCACCGTGGGAGTTGTTAATATTCGCAAATTAATTATATCAAGACTTAGCAGATTATCCTTCTTACTATAATTGAGCGGAATGCCCTGTGACGAGGTATGGATGTTTGGACGACCAGTGAAAAAAAGCGAAATCTGTGAAGCTTTCTCCTCCTGTGCAGAATACCTTCCATATTTTTTTCTTCCGCAGAATTCGTTAGTTGTCAAAAAACAGTTCTGATATGCGCTTATTTCTATATATTCTTTCCTGCTACCTCCTGAAATCTTGACCATTCGCATGGTGAGACGAATTTTTCTCAGTGTCTGTCACACGCTGACTTAGACTCTTATGATCAGACTTGCAGGCGGCTTCGAGATATCTCCAATTTGCGAATAGTATGGACCAATGCTTGTCATAAATACATTCTTCACAAAGGATACCCTTTTACCAACCAACCGTTGGCCTTAATGCCCATTTCAGAGCTCCAACAACGAACCTGCCAAGCCTACCGCCTCGCGTTAAGATGGCGCTCTGGTCACCTCAGCCCGCGGCGCGGTCTACACATAGACTCTACGTCAAACATCCCAGTTTCCGATGTTCGGTTCCTCCCAGGCCGCTCTGGTGATTGGGTTCTGACCATGTCGAAAGGCATCTGGGACGTGCTCACCATATGGGACTTGTCATCTCCTGAGAATGGGGCGCGAAAGGCGTGCGAGTGGTCCCCAAGGGGTGCCCTGTTCAGTGGTGTTACGTTGAACACAGACGTTGTGTCCGACGCCACTCTTGCGGTATCTATGTCCAAAGACGGGTCCGTCGTATAAACAGAGAAATTGACATATTTCTAAGCTCTATATCTAGCGAACACTCTGTGCACATGATATCTCTGCAACGCGATGATAATGGAGAATTCTCGCTCCAGTCAATCCACACCATTGCGTCTGATATGAAACCCACAAACCTTCACGGCGACCTTCTCGCCTTGAGCGACGAGGTTTCTACAACTGTGGTTTGGAATTGGAGAGCGCAAACTTCGGCTGTCCTCCAGCAGCCAGACAGTGAAGCAGGACTTTGGCAGGTCAGTGATTCTTCGCCGACAGCACACTTCTCTACTCACAGGTCTATTTCATAGCCCAATAGAGGCATCCAGGTCGTTTTTGCGCATCGGAGTGTTCTTGTCGTCCGCGCCTGCTCAATACACCTGTTTCCTGACCCCGCTCTTCAAGAGACGCCTCTCACATACTTTCCCATCGCAAAACATTCTTTTGGCTGGATCGACGGCGTCTGCGTGACCCAATCGCGTTCCACTATACCAAGCCTGTCTATCCTCCTACGCGGCGAAAGCGACGATCCCTGGTCATCCGGCCTTCACTCTCTGGACCATTACATCCTCCTACCGAACCTCAACCTAGAGGACGACACTTCACCGCCGTACATGTTTCCTCCTGCACTAGTCGCGAAGGTGCCAGCGGTGCGCGGTTCTCTGCGATGTCGAAACGTCGTGCTGGGACCTTGTGGCACCGCGGCGTGGATTCAGCCCCAGGATCGTGCAGTGGTGGGCCTCGCGTGGGCTGGGAACGAGTATCCGCTTCAGGCCATACAACCAGCAAGTGGGAACGAGAGTCTCATGGTCGCTGCATTCCCCGGATCTCTTTCGGCCGATCATGATGTCGATCGGGGAAGTGGTGTAGTGGGCATGAGGAGTACAGCTGTCTTCACAAACGCCTTGAATAATTGGACGGCGTTTGATTATGATGAGGAAATTGGGAGGATCGTTTTGTGCTCGAGTTTCGGGTGTGTTATGGTCTTGGAGCTGTGACAACGTGTACTATGTACGTTCATCCTTTGTGAATGGATTTTGACCCTAGCCTGGCCTTGCAGTGACGCTGGGTCGATTCGCGGTATCAATATGCTACGACGATGGCCGCACAAAGTTCGGGCAACACGTTTGGTTGCAGACTGTTCTATTTTAATGCCTCCCAGTTCCAACCATGCGCAAACTGACATTTCCACCTGATATTATCGGCCATGTCGTTTTCCATCTGCGTGGCGACATGAAATCTCTCCTGCGATGTTGCCAAGTCTCCCATGTATTCGTCATCGCAAGGAGTCTTATCATTTGATAAGCGGCCTCCTCCAACACTGTCGCCACCCATCGCCGATCACTACATTGAGGAGTTATAGCTCAATGGACTAAATTGGGCAAGACGTGAGAACACGTTGTCGAGGCTCTTAGCTTGTTTCGTGAAAAGCAAAAACCTTCGCGTGCTGTCACTGGCGTTCTCCATTGGTAGACAGGATGGATGGATGAGCGACATTATACGATTGATGGAGAGCTGCCAGAGACTTTGCAACGAATTTTTTGTTGTTGCCACCAAGCTTTTCGACTTGAAGCGTCTGTGCTCACTGGTGCTCATCGTTTCGGATCAGGACTAAGTTGACACGGCTTTCAAATTCTTTCAAAGAGGATCAATTCCGAAATCGTTTGAAAACATTGCATAAATTTTGATGATATAAATAAAAAAAAGCGGTAGCCTTCGCGGTGATCCAGCCCGGCATTCTTTTACACATGGACACCGCGACGTCAGGCTTGTCATTCTGCGCCGCATCAGAGTCCTCAATGAACGTTACGCTAAGATAATGAAGAGGTATTATCCGTGTTTGAGCAAAGAGGCGAGGCTTACCATATGGGAAGAGGATATGACCTTTGAACAGAATATGAGAGAGATGATAATGATTCAAGGGTAAGAGATTGTCTTTGACCTTTTTTGCTGCGCATCTCTTGGGAAAATATATCTTAACCAATTAGGTGCAAGGATGTCTTTTCTTCATTCTGTTACTCAGATACCATTTATCTTGAATTTAACCAACAACCTTTTTTTCATCTGAGTTATGCTTGAAAAGGAACATGACTTCCTTTTACAGTTCGTGAAGCACGTAGCTTATCTTACATTCAAATATATAGTCCGAAATTGTCGTGTTCAAAGTAAAGTATACATACTTGTAAATCGTCATATTCATCTACGCGTTTGATCACAAGACCGTGTCACCGCATCACATGGCATCATTCAGCTGTCGTATGGTCAGATCTTTAGACTTATTCACCATTGTAATGACGACGACGGACACCAACGCGCCTCCTCCGCTGGAGTGGATACTGCCTTATGTCATTTCAGGATTTTCCGGGGCCGTGTCTATCGTTGCAATTCTCAGTGGTTTTGCAAGTTCTCTCATCTCAATAACAACACGTTCAATCGGCTTTTTCTCGCCTCTTCCAATAATCTTGTACTTGCTTGCTCCTCTCATTGTGTTCTTCGACATCGTTGCCGACATTTTCATTCGTTGGCCTCACAAGATTGCTTTCTACCTCCTTGAAGCCTTTTACCCGATTTACGTGTTCTGTGGAGTCGCATGCATAGTGGGGGTGTTGGTGGGAGGAACAGGGCGCTTGGTCTCGCAGGTGCTAGTGGATATGGTAACAGAGAAAGAGGACGATAGAGAACAAGATACAACCTCAGAAGTCTCGGTCGAGGTTGAAGTCAAACCAGTGAGACGAGAGAAAGGGTCCCGGAGAGGTGAGAGGAGATGGAAGATGGAAGATGACGAATAAGGCCTTCACTTTTGGTACGCATTACTTCTGACTCTCCTCCGAGTCGCGTCTTATCTGATCCTCTAGCTACGTCGTGAGTTCTTCAAGGTTGTCATATGCCGGCAGCCATGAATGAGGTACGCACTCTATCCTGCTGCCCCAGTCACTTTTTTATAGTATCATTTCAGAGTGTACGACAGTATGACCCGCTTCTATCGATGCATGCTTCGCCCCTGATACAAATGTTGTTTTAATCACTTGCAGCCCGTCTACTTAACCCAAATATGACGGTGTCAAATGACTGAAAGCAAATTACCTTGTTTCCTAGAACCTGCTCAATTGTTAAAATTGTTAAGAGCTCGTCTTTGAATGGGCTCGACAGCATAGTTCGCTACGTATTCTGCGTTAAGCTATAGATATGATGTACAATGAATATGGAAAAAAGGTACTGCTAAAGTTTATACAGAGTCGGTGAAAGTGAGGCATTGGAAAGCAAAGTGGGGCAGATAGATGTACATATATTACTTCCATCCCCAAAGCTTGCGAAGGTTACCGACAACACTGTCGTCGGTAGAACCACTTGTATCTGGTATTTTGGCTTGAAGTGCAGGCTTCGTGAAGAAGGCAACTGTATCATCGGTATATGGTGGGTATCTGACATTGAGGCTAGGTTCAGCACTATTTCAAGGCCCGGAGGCATCAGCATTGAGTTCGGAACATGGAGTCAACGATACGTACGACTTCGGGATATCGACAGAGCCACGATCGTATGCAAAATTTTCAAAACTGTACTTCAGATGCTGCCGCCCATCTGAATGCTTTCAGATAAAAAACTCAAAGTGTGAAACACGAGACTCACATCCTGACTCGCCGACACCCCCGAATGGCACTTCATTGACTAGAGTGGCGTTATGCGGGGAAGTCTAAGTAATGAATCACGTAACGCACCTGAAAGCTGCTGGAATGTATCATTGAAGACAATGTTGCCGCTCATGGTTCTCTCAATAACTGGGGAAATAGTTTAGGGTACGATAGAGTCATGCAGAGATCAACAAACTGACGATTTCGTTTCGTTTCTGGATCCTCCGTGAACGCGTACAAGACCAGGGGATGATCACTGCAGTAGGGCGTCAGTGGGGATGATAGACTCGCCAAGTAATGGGACTAACTGAGAGTTGACGAATTCAATGGCATGCTCGACGCTATCGACAGGAACAACAGGAAGAATTGGACCGAATATTTCTCTATCACAGAGTGAGCCAAGCCAAAATGAGATCAATGATTTGTCTAAGCGCTCACTCTTCTAGAAGTGAATCGCCCTCTGCCACATTCTTGACCACAGTCGGCTCAAAGCCCTTCTTCTCGTCTGTCTGTCCGCCGAACACGATTTCGCCCCGTGTTCGGGACAGAAGGCCTCTAAGCCGCTTATGATGCGAGTCAGACACAATTCGGCTGATCGAGGTAGAGTTCAGAGCTCCTTCCGGATAGAAAGAATTGTATGCAGCCTTCAAAGCCGCCGTAAGCTCGTCTTGCTTCTCTTGTAAGACCAAAACGAAATCTGGGGCAACACAGATCTTATCAACGACATGGGGTCAGCCACGTCGTGAAGGACTTCGGGTAACGCCATGTCATACCTGCCCGGCGTTGTTGATCTTTCCCCACAATATGCGCTTAGCAGCGAGGGCGATATCGAAAGTTCCATCGACAATAACGGGGGACTTTCCACCGAGCTCGAGCGTGAGTGGAGTCAGATGCTTGGCAGCTGCAGCTGCGATAATTCGCGCGACGCGTCCGTTGCCGGTATAGAAGACTAAAAAATAGGGCGTTTCAGAACAATAGGGAACAGCTCATGCTGTAACTCACTGTGATCCCCTGTGGTATTATATGTATTTCGTTAGGCTACAAATGATTAGAATTAGGATGGATTATGGCATACATTGAAATTCGAGAAGCTTGGTGGCTTCTGGTACTTCTCCAAGGACGATACGATACGCCGACTGGTCCAGGTACCGCGGAAGAAGTTGAGCGAGGAGCGCACCGTAGTTCGGTGCCAGTTCCGAGAGTTTGATGACAGCACAACAGCCTGCTGCAATAGCACCGCACAATGGCTGCAGGCTCAATATCATCGGGTAGTTCCATGGTCTAGAAAGGTAGCATAACAGCTGAGTGACGATATGACGCTAAAATCGAGTTACATACGCAATGATAAGAACGGTCCCTTTGGATCCTTTATAAATGGTCGGAGACCATGACTTTTGCCAATCGGGAACATTTTTAACTTGAACCGGCTTCGTCCATTCTTCGAGCTTCTTGGCGGAAATGAGCACCTTTTCCACAACGGCGCCAATCTCGGCCATGAAAGCTTCTTGACGAGGTCGACCAAGGTCAGATGCGAGTGATGCTGCGAGGGCGTCTGCGTTCTCTTGGACCATTCGCACAAGCTGGTGAAGTTGGTGTCTGCGCCATGCTATTGGTTGCGTGAGTCCTTTGCGGAAGGAAGCACGGAGAGCTTCGTGAATCTGTATTTTAAAATCGTTGCTAAGTCACCCTTTTGACATTCAAAAGATTGACCTTCGACGCACCTTGGGTATCTCATCGATTGGAGTTGCACTCATGATGGCAGTTCAGACTAGGAATCGTTGACAGCTCCAACACTTAAAGCTGGTGTTATAGCTTTTAAGCCTGGGTGAACATTTATCGGATTAAGTAGCTGTGGTCTGGGAACGTTTGGATAAAAGTTGTCACACCCCCAAGTGAATATCCATTTAGAGGCAGCTGATTCATCACGATCGCTTGCCTCGATCAGGGGTGCATTTTTTTGCGCAGAGCGTATGTATGTACCTACCTCGAGAATTTGAACAAATTGAAGTGCCCCATTATTTATCATCGCTAAAAATGGTCCCTCACAAAGGAGCTGTTACAGCTTCAGGCAAGCTTGATATTGTTTGAGCCACTGATTGAATTCGTAGCCGCTCAACACAAGCAAGAGACGAACGAGGCAGAAGATACCTCTTGTACCATTGTGGGGATTGACGTGACGATATCACAGGGTATGTATCACAACTCCCAAGTATTGCTCCCACATTCCCCCACAATCAATCATGTGCTCCTGTGTAGGGCTTCCATGTACAACTTCCGGGCCTGACGCCGTTACCGATACGAACGGATGTTCCATATTCGCCTGCGCTAATGTCTGAAAATATTCTTCAGGTCTTCGCACAAGTGCCCTATATTGACAGATGATTGCCTTTGACAAAGGAGACATGCTGCATAAGTAATCTATTTTTTCCCGAGGACTTGGACGGATGTTAATTAAAAGGAGTCATTACATCCATAGGTTAAGACCAAACTGATCTAATCAATCCAATCTTGGTTGGATATGATGGACCTAGTATAATTGTTGGTGCCACGCCAAAGTCTCTGCTCAAAGATGAAATATATTTTTAACCAGTGGGTACCATGTAGCACAAAATATCAATAGCGGCTGGAGTGAAGGAAGCGTACAGCACGGGAACCGCAGACACTCATGACAGGGGAGAACATGAGAAGGACTACCACTACATAGGGTCGTCTGCATGCGAAGAAAGAGAGTAGTGTATGGATCATAAAGGGAAAGCGAGGAAAGATCTTTGTTGGCTAACAATACTTGTAGTTCCACTTCTTTTACCGCCTCTTCTATCTCAGCTGAAGCAACGTCAGTGACCCAGACTGACGCAAATTGCTCAACTTGGTATCACTGTATTACTCTTCGCGCCCATTTCACTACCGCCCATAACATGGCTTCACATCTCAACGGACTACATCATTCCGCATCCCCTCGTCCCTCCCAGCTCTCATGCTTGTCTCCCCTCTTTCTTTTAGATCGCGATTTGTACACTATCGGGTATTGGGATGAGGTCATCTCTTTGATCGCCTGAGGAAGGAAGGGAACCTGGGAGCACGAATAAGGCGACGAGAAGTAGATGAAGAAATTGCAGCCACAAGATGCATAATCACGCACCTCATGACGCCGCGCTCTCGCTCCCCCTCAAGACCAAGATGTTCCAGGAGGTTCCCCAATATCCACCGCTCATTTTCTCATACTTAACAACACCGCCCCTGCACACTCATCTGGTTCCACTCCTCTACACCAGTCACAGTAACTTCTTAAAGACATTGCTGACGGTATATCTGCCTAATTGGGACAGAATCTGAGAGATCCAGTGACCCCTCATACTGAACCTCAAGTTTTTCTTTTTGAAAGTTAATTTGTTACATACATACTCGTGATCCAGAAAAGATCAGATCATCATTATCTTCAAACACTGCCACCAGTCGTCCCTAGATTATTGAGATTGAACCTGTTCCAATTTCCATCGCGATGACAACACTTTCACCCCATCCATGATCCGAGCCTACATTTTCAGTAGCCGATAACGGTACCTCACAAACTTGAAGCTTTAATTCGAAAATTTCGGTAGGAATCATGCTGCTCTACAAACAAACCAGAACCGCGGTGCAATATACTGCCCTGCAATCGACGAAGGATGAAGAATAGAAGTTAAAGTCTTCAATCTTGAAACCTTGTGGGTGCCTTGGGCCAACTTGGCGAAACTTCTCCGTTTAGACCCTCATCAATATCAGTAAGAACATACTAAACATGTTTCGTCTTCCATATCAAGCCGCCCTTATTAGGTGGGTACTTAACATCAAGAGAAATCTCGCTGCGCGAGAGGTGTCATCCTCCCTAGGATCGCGATTGACAGGTTGTTGACAACTCTGCCCCTCCATATCCCAACACACTATGGTTGACTTGAAGCGTTCCATCGTTGATCTAACCGTTATGACAGGTCAACTGCTGACCTTTCAGCCATTCCCTGTCTCTCCTGGATTTGACATCCAGAAGGTCACCACTCTCGCTCAGTCGCTTCCCTCGCATTCCTGGGAATTTGGCACTGCTTCGCAGGCCCTCCTCGAGCTTTATAATCCTCACCTATCGGTCTTTGATTCCTCCCCGTTTCCGGTTCCGACTGTGAAGAAAAAAGACGTTAAGGCCCTGGCTTATGCTGCCAGCAAGATCGAAATAGGGGATGGTGCATCGGGCCTCGGAAATGGCAACGGCGCAGTCGGAGATCCTGCGAGTTTGGGAGTGAGCGCTATTCTGCTCGGAAAGACGGAGCCAGAGTATGCAGAAGCAGCACGACAGTCGATTGACTTTTTGCTCAACTCCGCACCTCGTTTCTATAACGGCGCGATATCTCATCGAGCTGCAGTACCAGAGCTATGGTTTGTCGACTTTCTTTTTCCCTCTTAATTCCCAATCTGAGCGGATTGTAGGGCGGATTTTATGTACATGGCTCCGCCATTCCTGGCCTACTATGCTGCTGACATCTCAAATGTGACACTATTACACGAAAGCGTTAAGCAGTGCGGTTACTATCGCGAAGTCCTCCAATCCAATACCACCGCAGCGTACAAAGGCGTCTGGGAGCACATCATTGGTCCTCAAAGCCAAGATACTGGAATATGGTCGACAGGGAATGCTTGGGCTGCGGCTGGGATGGTTCGTGTTCTTGCCACCGTTATGAGAGCACCCATCGCTGCGAGTGCGACATGGAAAGAGGATGCTGTCAAAGACCTCACGACTTGGATTATGGAGATCCTCGATGGTGCCACTGCCTCAACTTTAGATGGTGGTCTGCTGCGCAACTACCTGAACGAAAATGACACCGGCGGACATGGCTTTGGCGAGATATCGGGGAGTTCGATGCTCGCATCTGTTGCGTACCGGATGGCCGTGCTTCAACCGCAAGCATGTGGGCAGAAATACATCAACTGGGCGGACGGAATTAGAGGAGTTTTAGGTGGGAAGGATGATAATGGAAAACCTCATATTACTGAGGACGGCGTCGCGACTCCCGCTGTCAATCCACTGGCTTGGAAAGACACAAAGCCTTTTACAACGGGCAGCCCTGAAGGACAGGGATTTGTTGTGCTGATGTATTCGGCATGGAGAGATTGTATCTTGGCCAGCATATGTAACTCAAACTCGAAGGGAACTCGTAGAGTTCACCGAATTAGACGAGCACATTCCAATAGTATCCACTGATCATCCTTCCTATTTATTACTTATCAGTATTGCCTATCTATTATAATGCTTAAATTATACCCTGACTTTGTTATACCTTTCTTATTCAACCTCTTGTGCAACTTTATAGAACGAAGAT
>JABCKO010015917.1:17177-31138 GCA_018855915.1 Tephrocybe sp. NHM501043
GGTTTCTCATGATCAAGCTTGGCCATGATCGTAATCATGTCAGGACGCTCCTCAGGATTCAACTGCCAGCAGGCTTTCATGAGATCCCAGAGAAATTGCGTCAGTCCGTTTTTAGTCCAAGCAGCAGAATCGCTTTTGGGTATCAAAGGGGTTCGTCCCATCATAATTTGGAGGACGGCGCTGGCGCCGCTGGGGCAGTGGTAGAACGGTATCATGCCAGTAAATATCTCATGGGGTCATATCTCAACACGGCTTATATATACTCTCGACGACTAGACATACCTCGTATACAAGACACCCCCAAGCATAGACGTCTGTTTTCTCTGTATTGTGGATAATATGCCGGCTTGAGGAATTGTCGCCATCGTCGCATTCAACTTGATGGAGCTCGGGGGCTTGCCACCTCGCTGTCCCGCCTTTGGATGCAACTGACGATTGTGACGCCCAGTGAGCTATATCAGGGTCATCGATATTCGCGAGGCCAAAGTCTGCAATGTAAGCTCTGCCCGAACGGTCGACAAGGACATTCCCCTGAAAAGAGCTCAGATCATACTCCGGGAGAGAAGAATGAACAGTACTGTTTTCAGGTCACCATGGATCACTCCTCTACTGTGAAGATACGCAACACCCGCTGCTGTATCTGCGCACTGAAGAAAATGAAGAATAAGATCGATGAATGGTCCGATTGGCTTTGACCAGGCTTACAAGGAGGACTCTGTTTGGATGAGCTGCCGTTGACTTCAAGTATTGCCCGATATCGCTGCTCTCAGCCCAGGGAGCGACGAAGGCCATTTGTGAGCCGAGGAAATAAAGGCCATAGAAAGGAAGGACATTGGAATGTGATAGCTGGCTCCAGATGACGGCTTCCTTTGCAAAGAGCTTGCAACCTCTGTTATCAGTACCTTCTTCACCTAGAATGCATAGCGACACACCTTGGGCAGGCGCTTGACCACTCGCTTGTTGACCCTCAATACTTTCAAGCACAAAACTTCTGGATCCATGAGTGCTTTGAAAACATCGCCAAAACTGCCCGAGCCAACTGGATCTGGATCGAGGAATGCGATAGGACGGCGGAGAATAAAGCACTGGGGAAAGAGCATGGTTTTTGTCGAGAGCCTCTGCATTGCAGTGATAATCTGGTTTGATATGTCACTTGAAAGTTCGCAGCAGTCAAGCAGCTGGATTCAGAAGGTGGATGGATCAAAAAGCTCATAGATTGAATTATACAGAACGCACCCTCTGACAGACATCGAGTACCACCTGTGCATCATCTCCACTACACTGCAAAAAACGACGATAAAGTCGGTGGTCGTCGAAAACAGTGCAAAGGGAGACGATGGTTCTGGAGGACTTGATTGGATCAAGGGAGGGATGTACACCATATGGAGGTGGAAGTGCAGCAACACTTGCAAACTTCATGGGCACTGTATCACGTGGGCGGTAACGTGGATTTGGAGAAGGGGCGTTTGTGCCCGTGCCAGTATGTGTCAAAGGGCTTGTAATATCGATGTAGAATGAGGTGGTGTCGTTTGTTAACTGTGCCAACAGTTCGGTACTTTGTACATCAATACGACGATGATACTTGTCGATGTCATTGAGTATTGATTCTCGATGATAAAACTGGCCCTTTGACGCATTGGCTTGGAGTATACTCAAAATTTCGATTAGAAGACTGTAAAATGACAGAGGTGAGTAGCGGAAAGGTCGGGTCGACAGTACTACACTTTACTTCTGATATTCCTTCAACTTTCCTTCAACTCGAACCAATTTCTCCCTGTATGGGGATTTCCCGACCGACAGCAGCTCGTCAAGAACAAGGATTGACCTACGCAGCACCGTGTCGATCAGCTCGTGAGATTTTTCCCTCCCCGCCTCAGTTGCCTGTAGGCATGAGGTGAGATAGCATCGTCAACTTGTTTAGCTCACCATACTTCTCGAATGGCAATGATCTGAAGGATGAATCCTGCCACACCCTTTACGTGTGGTACGTCTTTAAGCATTTCAGCGGCCTCCTTAGCAAGTTTTGCCACAAGGTACGAGTAACCGTGACCTGAAGGAATTGTTGACAGACCGTTCATGGGCAGTGTGAGAGATGCCCACAGCTTAAGATTAGATCAAGGTTTGAGGGCAATGGCGCCTTCCCTTCCAGATTAGATCTGGTTCACTACGTGAATTGATGGCCTCATCCAATACAAGGCGGTGCTTACGGCACTCCGATCAAAATGCCTAGCATAAACGAACGGGTGCCCGTGTGCCCCATCTCCATATGTGTTCTTGGCCATGACCAACTTGACGAACCTCCGCGAACCTCACGCTCTTCCCATTTCCTCTCAATGTGCATGACTGCGACTTCCCCCAATCTCCGTCGCGCACATTCTCCCATGCGATCTCTTCCGTAGCCACCCAAGCCTAATGTCAATTCCTCTTCAAAAACACCTATGTACCCGCCAATGAGATCGATACACGCTGAGCCTCGTTCACTGACCACCGAGAACGTCTCTCTTCCTGTCCGCGTCTCCATAGATGCCCTATATTGGTGCTACGCTGCGTGCACATCATCGTCATGGACTCTTCGCTGTTGGCCGGCGCTCAAACTCCTCCCTTTCATGCCACAAGCTAGTCGCACTGGGAGCTTAGCACGAAGGTACGAATATCATCTTAACGATGGAGTGCTGTATGCTGACGAACACCAGTCTCTCATTTGGCAGCGGTGCCCCAAGTTCGTTCTGCGTGTAAAGGACTCCCACGTTTGACGACATTTAGTAGAGCAACCTGATTACGAAAGCTAGGAAGGTTGAGACTCTCGAGGCGCCGTTTAGGGCCTGCCGTTCCATCATATAGAGGGGCAACGCAAGGTCAGGCCTCTTATATTCACCAAAGCCGACATCATCATTAACTTTATGATATAGCCGGAGCTGAACCCGACAAGGAAGTATACAGAGCCCATTGAGGTCGCTCGCCTCCGCCATGCCCACCTTCTTACTCTGTGCCTGGAGGTGCCGCTGTAATTCCGAACCAGAGGGTCACAGAGTGCAGGAACTTGGCGCTTAATGTTGAGAAACACTGGCTGCCGCCATAGGAACATCATGGGCGCCAAAGACCGCAAAGGTAAGATTAACTCTTGTTTTTTAAAAAAAACAATGATGTACCGACTTTTTATTCATTATTCAGCTCCTTAGCATTGAATCCAAAACCTCGGTATTTTGCCAACACGAGTATGCTTGATGCTGACCGCAAGCTGGCGACACTTGCCTCCCCGCACATTTGGGATCCTCGGACCCTCCGTCATGTCGTGCTGTGCTTTACCGAACCTTATGCCACCCGCACCCATACCACAAACATTTTCCCGCCTTCTTTGAATCTTTTTGGAATACTATCGCGCATCCTTCCCATAAGAGGGATATGTTCTATATGAATGTGTGGCGTGTTCTTCGATCATGCTATCGGGGCTGTTGGAGGAGCTGGCGCAAAGGAGCATTGGGGTGAGATGATTCTGATATACAATATAGGTTGGCCCTGTGCGTTTTTCATTGCCTTGAAAGACTTAGAACCCCGATCTTAACCCCGCGGTCCACTGCATCGAGAGCTTTCGAATTCAGGCAAGAGCAGGATAGGAACCTGAGATCATATGTGTACATAGATATAGGTGCAGATAATGAGCGACTGAGGAACCGAATGTAGCTGCTCGCCCCCTTGCCATCGCCATTTTTCGCTTGCCTTGAGACTACAAGGCAATGATGCATAAATATCTCTGTATTGTTCTACCAGTCGACTGTACTATCGACGCTTCCGCCTATTTGCAAAACCTCAGCACCAGGCGCATTTTGCCAAGTAAATTCCAACACATCCTGCTTATATGTTATACACCTCGAGATTCCGCTGGTATTGTCTTAATTTCGACCACAAATTCCTGGACTCGTTTTATAGAACATGGCCCGTTAATGATGGCGACTGTGCTCAGGAATTCCGAGAGAAGGAACTAGGTGGTGCAATTGGTGTCTATGTGTAATCTGTTCTCGCGACTCGATAAGGACGGTTATGTATTGCTTGACATAGACAGCGCCACCGTCTTGCCGTGTACGTGTTTCTCTGCACGAGAGTACCTATGCGAATGGAAAAGCTAACGTGAGAGGGATATTGCTGATGAGGATATGTATTACGGACAGTTCCAATCTTCCGCACCAATGTATTTTCAGTAGGACTTCATTGCTGGCTATTTCTAATCCCAGAATGATATAAAGGTGGCGGAGCGTCTACTGCCATTCGACGCAGCTCCTCAATTTCATGCCGGAGGTCCACGATCTCTTGCTGGAAGTCCACGGGCCTTGCTTCAATTTGTACTAGACTCTCTCCGGGTTCGGAGTCAGGTACAGTGGAATGCACTGCAAGTGGGCCAGTCGTCTGATCGATGTGTGTGGCGAATTTGTTTGAAATAGGAAGTACCGGTAAATTGTCATAGGGCCTGGACATTTGTGAGGCTTGGTGGAAGCTATTCAGATCATTCCCTGTAATCCCGCGCGTGGAGGGGGGGGCATTGTTGACTTGAAGCGGGCCAGGGCTCAGAAAGGGATCAGGCAAAACTCGTCGATTACCTTCGAGAAATCATGTTAGCATTCCTCGCTTTTGCACGTGGAAGAAATTCACGCACGGTTCGTTCTACGAAGAAATATGTAAAGGGCAACAATTATCAATGTCACACTTAGCACAGCAGAAACAATGCCTGCTATCAGGAGGGATGGACTTTTTGAACTTGCTGATTGCCTTGGTTGGGAGTTTGAAGTTGATTGCGTTGGCAATGGGACCAAGCTCGAGTTTGTTGAAATAATTGATAACGTTGGGGACGTCATTGTCGAAGTACTGAGAGACTCTGCTCGTGAGGTTTTGGGAGAACCCACAATTTGAGTCTCGGAGGAGCTGGCAGTTGCAGACATTGAAGAACTACTTTGGGGTATATTACTGCAACATGTGGACCTTAGTAATTGGTTTCGACGAAATAGTTCGGGGCCTACGGTAGATTTAGGGTCGATACACTGAGGAGGGGGCTTGTGCTTGTCGTCGAGACATTGGAGGAAAATATGCCGGGAGGGTGCTCAGCCAATGAGGTCTTCGCAGTAAATACGTTTTCAGTAGACCTGGAAGTTATATCGGATGTTGTAGGAGTCTCTGATAAAGCATTTCTGCAAGTTGTGCCTCAGTCATGACGTAGGCAGAGAATGGATAGGAAATCTCACGAGAAAGTCCAGTTAAAATCAGACATAATGCCTGAGACGACATTCGTTTGTCGTGCTTGGACACGCCCAGAATCTGAATAAAACCACAGATTACTCGGCATAATGAAATTTCTTTGAGCCTGTGGGTTGATGGTCGCACTATTAACAATCTCAGTCATTGTGCTCACCTGGCTTTGCACACTGAGGCGAAAGATCGGTTTGTTACAGAGGGACCAATGATGAATGGTGCCGTTCGAGAAAGAGGGGCAATGATTGAATTGAGGTATGGATGTGTGTGCTATGTAGGCACTAGCATCACTCCAGAAAGATGTGTGATGAAGAATCAGATCTTGACGGAAGGAAGGAAACACTGAGTTCCCCACTTAAGATGAACGATGAAAACGGTTGCCCAAGAACATAGCGTACCGAATTTTACTTTTCAGAATTGCACGTCCAAAGTTCCATAGTCTACACAGACTGACAGGAGCTTGCACACAGGGATGGTGATGTTTTGTTAGCTCTGTCCATGAGGCCTGGTAACCTGAGGACTGATGGTATGTTAAACATATCTTGCTGTGTACTTGGAGTCAAATAACACCTGAGGCTGATGGTATGTTGAACAAGATCTCTTACTGAGTATTTGGATCAAATAGAAGTCTGGGTTCAGATGCCCCTACGTCCAGATGAAACAAGTCATGATGCTGAGGAAAGAAGACGGGATCTGTCCACAGATAAAGAAGGAACGTGTAAAGATTCATTTATTTTGGGAAGTTCGGTACATACAACAAGAGCATCAACTGTCCAGGTATTCTTCATGGAAGGCATAGATGATGATAAGTATTTGATCGAATGAGACGTTCTACTGAAGCTAGGTCATCGACAACCTACAGCTAGCTAAGTACAGGCGAGGACAACGCGAGGAGTTGGCGACGCTCTCAGAAAGTCGTTCGAATGATCGCGAGTTGATCCCAGACACCAAATAATCGTCCTTGTGTAATTCCAAGTATGAATACAATCGGTCGAATATGAAATCAAGGTGACATGCTAAAGCACAGAACAGACATTACTTAGACTAACCATAGACAAACTAAAAAAACAACACGCCTAACAGACTCGTGAGGGAAGGGCGGGACGGCCGAAGTGGATGTCAGTGGGAATGGGTAAATGAATCTGAAGGGAGTAACTTTTGGGATGATTATCAGCCAGAAGACTTCTCGGAGGGATCTGATACCGAGGTTTAGATTTGTCTTTGTATTTAAAGATTCCGAATTTTTGCGTACATGAGTGGGATCAAGCTTTGAGTACCGCCTTGGTACGAGCACCCAAGGACAGCTGGTTAGGAGCCTGGATTGACCATAATCTGGCATATCAAATTAGAATATGTTCGTGTGGTTCTAAGAAAAACCTCCCAAGACAATTTTTCGCCCGACGAAAACCCAATGATATCCCAGATTATAGAAGGAAGGCCATCTGAAAATATGTCTTCATCAAACCCCGCAATACCAGTATCTATCATTAGTGTCAGATCCCTCTGAGAAGTGGGCCTCTGGGTTGATAATCATCCCAAAAGTTACTCCCTTCAGATTCATTTTCCCATTCCCACTAACATCCACTTTAGCGATCCGCCGTTCCCGGGCCCAGACAATTCCTCGGCGATGGCGCCCCAAAATGATCTCGGGGAAGCGCCACTCCAACTGTCCATCTTCTGATAACTCCAAATCTGGTGGTAGGAACGATGGAAGCTCCACAGATATGCAAGGTTGGTTTGGAATTCACAGAGCCCCTGGTGGGGTTGATTTAGAAATGGGTACTAGAGGTGCATCCCGGGGTCGTATAGGATTGATTGGATGAGAAGGTTGGTGGGTCCACATGGGGATTTCCCGACCGACAGAAGCTCGTCAAAGACAAGGGCTGTCCCCACGCAGCACTGTGTCGATCAGCTCATGAGACTGTTCAATTCTTGCCTTAGTTGCCTGTAGGCAAGGTGAGATAGCATCGTCAACTTCTTTAGCTCACAATGCTTCTCGAATGGCAATGATCTGCAAGGATGAATCCTGCCACACCCTTTTCGTATGGTACGTCCTTCAGCATTTCAGCGGCCTCCTCAGCAAGCTTGGCGGCAGTGTATAAGTAGCCATGGCCTGGAGGCATGGCTGACAATGAGGGACGATCTGTGGATAGCTAGATGTGTGAAAGATGCCCCACAGCTTAAGATTAAATCCAGCCTCGAGGCATGGCTCACTTCGCTTCCAGATTAGATCTGGTTTATCACTTGATCTCGAACTCGAAGCCTCGTTCGCGGCTTCCAACACGAGCAGTCCTTACGGAACCCCAATCAAATGCTTAGCGCCATACCACAACCACGCCGCGTGCCCCCTCTCCACTTTATGACATGTGTTCTCGACCATGATCAACTTGACGAACCTCACGCTCTTGCCATTTCCTTTCACTGCGACTTCCACCAATCTCCTTACGCGACATCATCTTGACTCCATGATATAGCCGGAGCTGAACCCGACAAGGAGGTATCCTCTGACCCAGAGCCCATCGAAGTCGCTCGCCTCCGCCACGCCCACCTTATTCTGTGTCTGGAGATCCTGCGGAAATTCCGAACACGCGGGTCGCA
Organism: Tephrocybe sp. NHM501043; assembly: GCA_018855915.1. Taxonomy (NCBI): domain Eukaryota; kingdom Fungi; phylum Basidiomycota; class Agaricomycetes; order Agaricales; family Lyophyllaceae; genus Tephrocybe; species Tephrocybe sp. NHM501043. The sequence goes on from JABCKO010015917.1 coordinate 25,014, forward strand.
GAGCACAGGGATTTGGCGCTTAATGTTGAGAAACACTGGCTGCCGCCATAGGAACATCATGGGCGCCAGAAACCCGCAATGGTGAGATTAACTCTTGGTTAAAAACAACAATGATGTACCGGCCTTTTATTCAGCTCCCTAGCATTTAATCCAAAGCCTCGGTATCTTGCCAACACAAGCGTGCTTGATGCTGATCGCAAGGCTGACGACACTTGCCTTCACGCACATTTGGGATCCTCGGACCCTCCGTCATGTCGGTGCTGTGCTCTACCCAATCTTATGCCACCGCACCCATACCACAAACGTGCACCCCATTTTCCCGCCTTCCTTGGCTCTCCTTTGGAGTACTATCGCTCGTCTTTCCCTTCTTGACATCATACGAGGGAGATGCTCTATGTATATGCATGGACAGGGTTAGTTTTGATCACGCTATCGTTGTTATTGGAGCGAGCCGTGTCTTTTCCATCGCTTTCAAACACTTCGAACCTCGATATTTACCTCATGAACCCCTGCCTCAAAAACCTTTGTAGACAGACAAGAACAGGATAAGGAACTCGAGCCCACGAGGTCGTTGTCGACGTACCTACATTTTAACAATGGTGCAGCAGAGGACGGCGGGGGTTGATGGTGGTGCTGTGCTGGTGTTGAAGGACGCAAGACGCGAACGCCAGCGAAGGAACTACGTGATCCTGATGTATCAGCATATGGATGCAATGTTTAGGGATCCGAGGTGATACTGCTTAACGTTGAAACATTGGTGGCCCACAAGCTCCCAGGCATTCGCCACCATGTCACTGCCGCTGTACCAACAGTCTGAACAAAGTTTTCTTTGAAAAATGTTGTAGCCCTGCGGTCCCGCTGTCCGTGTCGGTGTATCAAACGTGTCTGACGGGATCGCGTATTATTTTTGGAATTGTGCCGATTCCTAAAAGTGGTCGTCATATCACGGCAAGATTTGACTTCCTTAGTAGGGCTTGCATGCGGCATTTACTCGGGTCTCAGGTCGACGCTCTTCACACTGACGGTCGATTCAAAGTGATTTGACGAAGGACAATCTTGAATCTTAACTCAAATATTTATATCACGTGCGAGAAGGACAGTAATGGGTCTATTAATTATTTCTGTCTTTACCGTCCTCAGTAAGCAATGTTCTAGTTGGCTTAAAGCTATACCTTGCCGGCAGAACGCGTCATATTTGATTGTCGTCGCAGCCGGTCCACCCTGACGGATCAACGGGTCCACTCTCATCATAGCATACGTCACCCATTTCACTTGGGCTTACAAGTTACAACTGGCGATTGTCTATCTCGGCGAAATCCAACTTCCTCCCTGATAGGAATTTATGCTGCAGGACATGACTGCTAGTATAAATACAGCTCGAAGTGTTAAACCTATGGAACCAACCCCATCCTGAAATTTATCTTAATGGCGCCTATTAGAAACGCACGTACAATTTTCAACGCTCCCGCTAATGGTTAGCGATTCACTCCGAAGGAAAGCTCTCCGAACTTTCGTGGCTTACAGGTTTCCCTTCACAGGTATCATCACTCCCGGGGAGACGGCGCGTTATATCGACACCGATACTATCGACATCGAAAAGGTTCCTTTGAATGGCGGGTTCCTCGTCAAAAATCTTGTTGTCTCTGTGGAGTATTACTTGATGGCCATGATGCGGGAACCAGACTCGGGTCCCCTCGTAAGTCGCTCCAACTACACTTGCAATATTGATAAGAGAAAGAATGATGCGTTTGAACACCCCAGCCATTCATCCCCGTCGGAGACGTGTAGGGGTCACTATCACTTTACACTCTGGACGATGTTCGCTGACGAGGCTTGGCAGGCTAACCAGCTTTGGTGTTGGAGTAGTCATCCGCTCCGAAAGCTCAGAGGTCAAGGCTGGAGAACACGTATACGGGATGCTCAGTACGTCACATTGTACTTTTGCAATTCTCGCGGAGGCCTGGTGGCTAATAATCCATCTTGACAGAGCATGAGGAGTACACCATTCTCAAGGAGCTTGCCCTCTTAACTTCCCTTCGGAACGAACACAATCTCCCATGGTCGGTTTTTATTGGGATCGCCGGTATGCCAGGTAAATAATATTCGCAACTGTGAAAAGTTTTTGATTACAATCTCACTGCATAACCGTGATAGGCCAAACCGCTTTTGTTGGTTGGAAGGAGTATTCGCAAGCCAAGAAGGTGTGAGATGACTTCTGATAAATAAGCCTTTTCGGGAGAGCCTTGCATATTCATTTATTGATTAGGGCGAAACCGTTTACGTTACTGCTGGGGGTGGTAAGGTCTCATTCCATAACTCTGATCCCGAAGTCGATTAACATACATGCATCCATACGTGTATGTAGGTCCCGTTGGAAGGTAGTCACTGCCAAGCGCCCCTCCATTTCATTTTCGTTCATCGGCTCATCATACTTACAGCACGGTCATCCAACTTGCCAAAGCCGACGGACTCAAAGTCATCGCCTCAGCTGGGTCCGATGAAAAAGTCGATTTCTTGAAAGCCATAGGGGTCGATATCGCCTTCAACTACAAATCAACAAGTGTCGATGATGTCTTAGCCAAAGAGGGTCCGATCGATATGTACGCTCTCTTCAAAGATTCGGCTTCAATTTAACAAGAATTTACGACGATAGATATTGGGACAATGTTGGAGGGCCGCAATTGGACTCTGCCCTTCAAGCTGCTAATAAGAATGCGCGATTCATCGTTAGTCACGTCCTTCTACCTAGCCCTTGAGACCTTGTCTAACAGTTATTCAAAAGGAATGCGGAATGGGTTCAGGTAATGGATTTCTTCTCAGAACCTCTTCTGCAGCACTTCTCTGACAAGACGATCGATTTTGTAGGGTACACCGGAGGCTTCAAGCCCGTCACAGTATGCCTCTCCCTCCCTCTCACCAACCTGCATATCGCTGACCAATCTTGTCTCTTCAGAATCTTATGAATATCATAACTCGCTCAATAACCATTCACGGTTTCATCGTGACCGACCTTGAGCCCAAATACCGGGAGGACTTCTACGCTACGATCCCAGCGAAGCTAGCCAGTGGAGAGTTCAAGTATAAAGAGGACGTAACGGAGGGCCTGGAGAATGTTGGTGAGGTGATCTTGCAAATGCAGATGGGCACCAATAAAGGGAAATTGGTGATTAAGATCGCCGACGCTTGATGCATAGATTCCAGAGTGGTTCTTTTCGCGACAAGGGGATGGCTGAAGCCAACAAGGCTCCACCGAGGTCGTGGAGGAGGTAAACCGTGACTACCTTCATCAAAATGTATGGCCAGACCTCATTATAGCAGCCCATAAACAGTCGTTCTTGTCACTACATGAAGCATAAATTCCACCTCCGCAGCCTGAAGTCCCACCTAAAGGCGGGGAGATACTCACCCCACTATGACTTCGTTAGTGAAAGGAGGCAGTAATCGAGGAAAGGAGTCCCAGTCAAAGCTCGCTAAGTACAGGCTGTCGCGACATGCTAAGAGGAACACAAATACGCCAGCCAACGCATCATCTTGAGTCGTACTTGGCAAAGTATAAAGGATCACATAAATCTCAGAGCTGAGAGTAGATGAGAGAACAAGGAAGCTCAAAGTCGTCCTAGAGGTGAAGCAAAGCCTTTCCTTTAATCGAACAATGCTTGAATTATTTAGGGATCTTATAAGATAGACCAAGGTTATTACAACATCCGAATCAGATTGGGACAACATATGAGGAGCTCAGCTATCCTAGAGAATGCGTCCTCATCCAAATACCAGCAATCTATATCCCAACCTCCCGGCTAAAACTCTCAAAAGTACATGAAAGTAAAAGAGCCTTCTGGGCCCTCCTTGAAGCCGAGAACACCCTGATCGTCGGAGTTGTGCAAGTGCAGGAATTACAGTAATATCGCCGTTCATCGAGCGCGCGAAGGGCTGGTGGGCTCCCCGATACTCGCAGTCTCCGGCGGAGAGACACAACATCCACAACCCCTATGACAGCATCCATGGGTCCCCATGTGCGATATCCGTGCTGCGTTTTTGTCGCATGGGTACGGCATTCCGCATCGTGAAGGTTGGGTGGTATGAGCAGCTGAGTGGGCGAGATATCCTCACGAAGACGAGGTCGGGGTAGGCTCATTTGACATCTCTTCCAGTGAGCGAAATGCGGAACCGGCGCGATGACGCATCAAGGGCCGCAGCGGAGCAACGGTTCCTGGAGGATCTCGCCAAGGAGGGTAAAACAGTGGAAAAGATGCCAGAGGGGCTGGCAAAGTTCCCAGCGGGATAAAGTCCTCGAGGATCTCTTCCGAGAAAGGATCAAGGCTGCCATAGATGTCACAGCAGGCTGCAGATACTAGGCACGTAGGTTTATTATCACTGATTTAGCTCGAGATATCGGGAGTGTACACACAATATATCAGTTATTGTGTTCAACTTGGACCGTGCCCTGGAATGACCATGTCTTGATTGACGCATCCAAAGTAATCGGGACGAGTTTCTTGTGGCGAATGACACGTGGTTGAGGCGCCATATCCTCTGTTTCTTCAACCTCCGCGCCAGAAGACTCGGACTCGTTGTCAGACTCGAAGTGCCTTGATCCAGATACAGACAGCAACGTGGGTTGTAGTGGGTGGAACGCGACCGATCCGACGGCATCTTCAACATAAGTGTTAGAGAAAATAAGATGGCGGTGGAAAGAATGACACACCTCCGTGGGCGGCGAACTCTAGCGTCGGGCAGATTTCTGCTGTACTATGATCCCCCATGGGATCGAGGGGCGAATCTGCCTCATTAAGAGTGAACAACGATACGTTCCCAAGCTAAGCCAAGTCGAGGTAAATCAGAGGTTCTGAATCAGCTCGAAGAACCTCTTTACCTGATCGCCCGAAGCGAGCCAGCTGCCACCTATGTCAATGTCGAACTTCAGTTTCTGATTCGTTCTGCCTGCCGAGTGATTGGGCTTGAAGACTCTGAGCGGGACCTCGATGTTGGAACGCAAATCCCAGCTGTATATAGGACCGTGTCGTCTATACGCCGCGTACATGATGTGTGGATGCAGAGGGTTGAAAGCAATCTCGGCCGCGATAAGAACGAAAGCGAGACTTTGGAAGAGTCAAAAAACTAAGTACCTGCGTGACACCGGTGGGAGGCCCTCCCGACACGAACATAACAGGCTCGGGACCCTGCGTTTCGCTGAACAGTGCTATGTTGGAAGATGTTGAGGACAGGCTCCCGGCGGCATACATGTCGGAGCCCTGGGAAGGTACAAATGCCAGGGCAGATACAAGACCTGAGTAGAATTGTAAGTCAAAAATAGAGACAAGACAGAAAGCATCATACCCTTTAACCCGTCCTTGCTTTTCTTGGAAGGCGTTGTGGGAAGCCGCGTGCCCTCGCCGGGCCGAGAAACGTCGAATACTTCAACAGCGTCTTCAAACCCACAGTAAAGACTGTGTACATAATCAAGTAAGTGATCTTCTGGATTCGAAGTGCACAGCTGCGCACCGTTCTGCAGTCGGATTGAACGCCATGCTATGCGGTGCGATCTGTCTCTCGCGGTGGTCCACAATCCTGTAGGAAGCACGAAGCTACAATTGAAATCAAAGTAGGTGTAATGAGGTTGCTGGAAAACTTACCCTTCCGTCCGACGCGTCGAAGAGTTTCACAGGACATTCCCGCACCGAAGCAACAAAACAGTACGATGCGGGATCCATCACGCTCGCCGTAGGGTACCAGATGAAGTCAAGAATTGGCGATGGCTGCGCAAAAACCTTGTCCGGTCCATCAAGTGTTGGGCGTGAGTTCGATGCATTGAAAAGCTGGAATGTGCGGTCTTCGCAATGCGAGATAATCGTAGATCCGTCCGGACTCCTAGCCCCACGCACTCAGTCAGAACCTTCGAAACTATCGTCAATAAACCGTAACCTACATACCATTTCGCAGCTCGAACAAAGTTTCCACAAAAATCTTCACTTCGGCATGGTTGTACTACAATTTGAATCGATGGAGGACTGGACACGTCGTATTGAGGTGGCGTCCACTTGTATTCGGCGCTCATGGCCGAATAATACGCTGCTCTACGCCGATGGCGGTCAAGACACAGGAAAATGTGGAAAGTGAAGAAGCTA